>VMBQ01005020.1:134940-149187 GCA_007657795.1 Dreissena rostriformis | reverse complement strand
CAACCTAACCCAACATAATGTCAACTTAACCGAACATGATGCCAAATTAACCCAACATAATGACAATTTAACCGAACATAATAACAACTTAACCCAACATAATGTCACCGTAACCCAACATAATGCCAACTTAACCCAACATATCAGTCTCTTTCAACAAAAGGCAGTTTTGGCGTTCCATATATTTACATAGCTCTTTAACAATTGTTACGTGAAACATATCATACATATTTTATTCCGTGAAACATATCATTTTTTATTTACGCGTTTATTTATTTACATATTAAGTGGTAAGCCGTCCAGAATATCGTACATATTCCAAATGATGTTTCTCGAATTTCTCCTGCAATAATATGGTATGACCTATGTTTATTGTATGGAATGTGTGACACAATGCCTTTATTCCGTGAAAACTATCATTTAAAATCATTCACTTTGAAATAAATTTAAAGGGTATATGAGAAAAGTAGGTAGTTAATTTATAAAAGTAAGATATCATTACACGCGGATTTCGATTCCGCATATGATAGGCTGCATAATTTCAAGCTTACAACTCGAATTTAAGTACGAGAAGCAAAAAAGTTACTCTTACCGAGACAATGACGCCGCCATTTTCCGTGTTCCATATCAAAATAAAACCACGTGATTCCCCGCAGTGAATATTCAATATTTAATTTATATATATCACACTCTATAAAGAGAATAAGAAAACTAAAATACACGAGGCACTGGTACAAATTATACGCTCTATAGTATTTACATGCACTAAGTGCACCATGTGTTATATGATGCCATGTTGTGATGTTATTCTTTTCCGGTAAAAATGTATATGGTGTTTCTGTTTGATAGATATGTACAATGAAACCACAGAAACATTATCATGGGAAAAATAAGTGTAACCTGGCGCTTGACATTTATAAAAGGCAAGTGACCAATTGCCGATACAGTACAGATGTTTGGTTTGAATCAAGTGATAGGCGTGTAAACCTTCATACTTAGCCAAGCACGGCACACTGAACTGTTACACAATAAACAGCATGGAAGTTTCACAACAGAAACAAATGCACAAAAAAATGATGGTTTTCGTTGTGTTACCGTCTTCGAACGGTCGATGAAAAAACCATAAACGTTAACCAAATATAAAGAAATGACAAATCTCGCACGAAGCCATGCATTTATAAAGACACGCTCGTGTTCATAAACATTAGCCTCATAGCATTCAATTGAAATGAAACATAATAAAAGAAAAAAGTATATTCAATTGAACTGTAAATAATGTAAGACTCCGGTGGCAGTCGTTACCAGATGTGTGATAGAGATTCGGCAGATTCTTGGTGCTAATGTTTAAGCTGTTGTTTGTTATCGCCAGAATTAGATGCCGTTCTTTTCTTTTGTCAGTCAATTCTATCGTTCAGATATGCAGTCATTAAATAAGGAATTTTATTCTCATGAAACCTTGGGTCTTTTAACCATAGCAACAATTCAAAGGAAATTCTAACGACGATTGTGAAGTGCAAGCTGGCATTAATTATTGATTTTCTCTCACAATCAGCTTCATCTGTACTTTCAAGTAAGCCAAATAGATATATTCGGTCGTAAATCACATACAGTAGTCTTTATATTGCGAAAGGCTGACAATAACGAACCTAAGCTTATATGTGTTATAACATGAGCTGTTGATTAAACATGTTCAAACTCTATAAGTTGTAAACAATCCCCTTTGCATTGAGCTTTTTGTGTAATCTCTGCAATCCATAAGTATCCATCATGATAGAATAATGCCATTGTGAAAAATATTCATAAGATTGTTATAATTTACCATTTATGATAACATAATTGTTTATTCTTCTAAAACAATGTCTTATGAAATATTAAAACGATCGTCCATGTTTATAATGAATATAACTTTGAATCTGAAAATACATTTGACGAAAAGGATTTAATATTGTATATCATTTTGCATGTATTTATTTCGCTCTGAAACTATATTTTATAGTCACCATATCCTTTTGAATTCCGAACTACATTTGAGGACAACATTGTTTTTCTATTCAGCCTTTACTGTTCGACCCTTTAAGATTGTATGCCTGCGTATCTTAGAGAGTTTCACAGTTCAAGGTTCGAGATTGGTAAACATAATACTGTATGGGCGTAAATAGGTGGATCCCCATGAGGTGAACATTACGGACATTGCCTCGAAATCAGTCAGAGTAATAAACTTTAAATTAAAGTATCGGTTCTGTTATATTGGGTAATAACAAGAAAATGTATTTCACAATGTTGAGATGTATGTTCGGATATGAGCACAGACAGACAGACAGACAGACAGACAGACAGACAGACAGACAGACAGACAGACAGACAGACAGACAGACTGACTGCATGTTGTACGAGTCTCATGTATCTACAGACTTTTTGTTAGGATATATTTTAGGACATCAATCATCATCTGCGTACGGAGGACATTCATTTTGTGCTGTATGGGACATTCTGTGATTCGTATGATTTAGATGGTAAGAAGGTATATGCGAGGTCGAATGAAAATTTTATCTATTTTAATACCAGTGTAAGTTTTTTGATTTAGAACACCTACACTTGAAGTAAACAAAGCAATGTTTTGAATTTCGGAACACATAATACATATCCACGCGTAAATGGTGCACAATGCATTTATGTGCGAACATGGTTTTTCAACCGTACCATGGCACTGCAAGTTATTATACATTAAATGGGGGATAATTTCATAAGCATACTGAATATTGTTTTAAACGTCATAAACGCCTTAACAATGCCTTTAATCATAATGATCTTTTTCATAAATGTATATGCACTTTATCTGTTATTTGTTAACTTTTTTAGATTGTGTCTGAACTAAAGAAATTGCGAAAACAATCAAGCCTTAAACTTATCAGTTTAATTTTCATCCGTTTATCTATCAGCTGAAGACATTAATCGTTGCTGTTTAATTTTCCGCGTGGCCTTCACTGCTTGACCACATACGAGGCTATGTGTGTTATGGTTTTAAAAACTGTGTAATACGATTTTTTGATTTTCTATTTTTTCTTCGCATATTTCATATAACCATGGTATTTTGCATCCAATATCAAAGTTTCAGAAAAATTGACCGAACAATTAAGGATTCTCAGACATTCCAAAGTGTGAATCCTCAATATTGTGTCCACATTTTTTTTCAACAATACTCAATTTGAATTCATTCGTATGAACATTAATATTTATAGGGCAAGGCAACTGAGGTGTAACACGTGAAATTAAGAAAAAATATAAGCACGCAACGTGTTCTTATATATCCTAAGAAAACAAGAAAAAACACCTTTCTCTGGTCAAAAATCATTTTTTGTAAATATTGTTTTAAAAAAATCACGGCCAAAGGAAAATACAATAGTTGAGCATAGAATTTTTTTTATAAAGAATCCTTGAGTGAAAAATAGAAAAAAACATTTTAGCTTCACCGCATACATTTCAGGTTTCAGCTTCAATTTGAAGGTACCACGAATTCGCAAATAATTACGCAATCCCCATGCTTCAGTTGATAATTTAAGATGTCGCATTCATTAATAATCATAGTTCGTATTAACTATGAAAAAGCACGATGCCATTCAAAATTGTGCATGAACATATTAATATTCATGTGATTGTTAAAACAAATTTACGAAAAGATAATGTTTGGTAATAGATAACATATCAGCTGTTTTATGTTATTTGATCAAAGTTTTTTGTGGCCCGATCTCACCCTATCTCACCGTGAACCATTAAAGAACCATTGTACTACATTTCCAACTGTAAACAAAATAAGTGTGGCACTCACAAAATGTTCAAGGCCGTTAAAATTAAACCAAATGAACTTTCGTCAAAGACGAAAACAAGGAAAGAAAAAGTTTGTTTGAGGTATCAACATACACAAGTGTATCGTCTGTTTCCGCAGAATCGCAGAATAAGATAATTAAACCAACTTCTTTAACTATGGTAGAGAAACGCACACTCAACGAAATTTTAGTTTGATATCGCACAACTTTTATTTAATTACTAAATACATATTCCAAATAATCTTAAAAATAAGTCATGTATATCACCACTCTCATGTATTTCATTTAAGGTGGCATTTAATATAGGACAAGAAAAAAATGTATGATAAGCAAGTTAAGTACAAAACCAAAACACACAACTTTGCACAATAATTATAAATATAAAGACGCTTCTTGGTCATGCTTATCGGCAAATCAAATTGGCTCGAAAAGATTTGTTAAGGCCTTCGAATTATAGCCATCTGTGCCATCACAACAGAAACCTGACTTGTTTTGTATTTAGCGACGATGTTTCCAAATCAGCCAAATAAATTGTAGATTCCGCAATGATCGCATACAGATTGTTCGTGGCTGGTATATTTTATCGATGTGGCTCAATTCGCATGTAATGGTCAGATACGTTACCAATGATGTCGTTGCAAAGGGCACTTATACTTTTAAGATCAAACAAATACAGAGGCACAAAAACTATATTCTTTTCGGTTTGACCAAGAGAAAAGACAAACATTAGATATTGAACGGACAAATATCCAAGCTTTTAGTTGAAAAACTTTGTTTTTGATTTGGCGCAAATCAACTTTCGACCCAGATAAAACACAAAATCAATTAATATAAAACTAGTGCAATTAACACTCACATTAGTCAATATTTAAAACTGACGTAAATAAAAACGTTAAGGTCAATTTTGTCGCCATAAGTTTGATGCCAAAAATGTAAATATAGCATGGTACTCAATTTAAAGGAATTGGATGAACATATATATAAGACGGATACATTTGACGAAGCTTTAACGCTAATAAATCTTGGTTCTTTTATAGAACCTATTACCCTTCCTATTGCTCTGTGTAAATTGCTGATGAACAGCAGAATATATTTTATTTAAATGGAATAACACTATTTATCCGTTAACACGTTTGCCTAATACCATATCTGAAGGTTCTAGATTGTTAACAAAGTTATTTAAACATGTTTATTCTCAATTAAGGAATATAGGAAATGTTAATTCTGGCTTCATTGACGATAGTTTTTTTACACAAACTGAATGAAATCAAAATGTTGCAGAATTACCTGATGGTAAAGATGACATTCATTCTACATGATGAAAAATCGGTGTTTGAACAATCTACTACGATTTTGTTTATGGGTATTCTTGACTTTAAATTATATTAAAACATCATAATTGATGTATATTTAAGTTGAACCAGCAGGAGAGACATTTTATTTTAATACGAGGTCATTTATTTATGGCAATGTTAACCTAATCATCTTTCACAACGATATACATAGATCATTATATTGTTTTACTTATTGTAGTTTCACGGTCGTAAATCAGCCAGATGTAGCTTTTCATCATGCCGTATAATTTAATAGACAGGATATCCATAGACTATTTAAATGTATATACAACTATTAAATATGATATATAATAACATTAAGTCAGCATCCACATTTGTCAAAAACAAGACAAACAATACTCATATTGCACAGAAAGCTTTTTTTTTAAACATCTGAGAAAAATCCTTCAGTAAGGTTTTGTCTCGAACTATGTAATATTATGATAGATATTTGGATATGACAATATGTTGTATAAAACACAAGAGGCTTTCGAGAAATATGAACAAATGAACAAAAGCGTATGATATATGAATATAATATTATTATCAAAAAGACAACAATTATGTAGTTTTTATTAAATATTAATATATTTCCAAAAGAAATATGCTGTTTACTAAGCCCCGTGTTATAAAGAGATCCTCATCGCAAGGTCTAGTTTGTAATCATACGATATAGCTCTAACAAGATCTGTAAATAGAATGTTATGAATTTGATGTTTCACCAACATTCACACGTTTTATCCTCTGTACGAAAGGATGGACTACGAATTCGCCTAGCGATCGGGAGATCATGGGTTCGAACCCCACTGGGAGCGTTCCTTTCATCTCCCTCAAAGACACCAAGTACTGGTTCTAGTCCCAGGAAACGGACTCGAGAGCGTTTATATAAGCCTACGGCTTTCGATGCAATCGAGCTAAAATAAATAGGTTTAAACTAATTCGTCAACACTAAAGCAATTACTGGTCACTCTCAGAATTCGCAGAATGTGTGTTATATGAGCTTCATTAAAGGGAATCCATTATCATCTGCGCTCGTAATAAATTCATTTGTGCATGACTCATTATGTGATTCGCACGATTTTGATTGCAATGAAACTATATACGATATCGAAATACGGTTCTATACCAATGTTTGTATTTTTTACTTACAAGTTAGAACATCTCCGCGCGCGTTAAATTACACAGTGCTTGTGCTTTCTGATCCATTTAACACACTTGCAAAAACCTCTTGTCGTTGTGGCGAAAACAATCAATTATTTAACATACAACTTGTATCGGTTATACTATCAGCCCACATGATGGGTTGTTTAATTGTCCTTTGCATCTTCATTTTTACCGCTTTTCGCTGTTATTAGTTTTTACGCCGCTAGGGTCAGTGCTAAATGAGAACTTGTTTCAAACAAAAACAAATTTTATTAACATGTTGTCAAAATGCATGGGTTTTAACATTTTAAATGAGGACACATCAAAAGCAAACTAGGGAAAACATAATATATATAAATGTCCGTTTCTTATTTAAACGGCACGAAATACTAGAAAACAAGATGCAATTCAAAACTTTGCATGAAAGTATTTAATTAATTTGTTATCAAACTATTTGATGAAAAGATAATATTTGGTGTCCCGATAGCATTTAACATGTTATATTTTACAGTCAAAGTTAGGTATACGATACTATAGGCTGAATTGTCAATTCCTGATATCGATCGCAAACCTAGCCAAGCCAAAATTTATTCAAATGTTGACAACGCAATACTTTTAATAATTGTCCGGGCCTCTAGGCTTATTTTTAACTTCATGATGTCACTGCCTTGCCAAGCCAGTATAAACGTGTTTGCAGATGAGTCATATAATATTGAACGGTCATTACTCCCCGCCCTATGATGTGAGTAAGGCATGCATAAGGTCTTACCCGACATATGTGGATTAAGTATAACTTGGCCGCTTAGATCGGCTATGCGTGCCAAAACATGAGAATGATAATTGACCGCCGTAATATAAATCAAAGACTGTAAATATACGGCGACAACACAGTACAACTACAACAAACTGTTCATGAATGCAAATGCCAATGACACACCAATATATTGTATCACTTGTTTGCAGATTGTAAAGGCTTATTTCGGTATTAAAACAATCTAAATAACGTTCACCACATATGAACTGTATTTATTTTAATCCGTTCTTCAAAAGATGGTATTTAGGTTTAAGTTTAGCAATCAAACAATAATGTAAAACTTTACAATCATGTGTACCCGATCGACGTTTAGTCATTTAGTCATAATAGTGACATTGAAACATGTCGACCAAGCTGGTATTTTAAGTTGGGAATGGATTAGCTTCCCAATCACGTATTTCCCTTTATGACACTAGCAAATATGTCAATATCTATTATTATGCTATTACGTTCTTGTTTTTAAGGATGTCATAGCTTAATTATATCTTGTAAACAAGATAAATTGTCTATTCGTAGAGTAAGTGTACTCTTACTGAGTAATAAATGTCTGATTATATTAGTTTAATTATCGCAGCGTTCTAAATATAGTGTTGTAACGTTCGTGTTTGTTGGCTATGTTTGTGTCGTTGTTTTGTCATTTTGTCTTTATTTTCTTGCAAAAAAAAACGCAGATATTTAACAACAAATTAATGGTTCGCGTTTACCACTTAAAATATTTCAAATTTAATATTCAACATGTATCTTAATTCTAAGTAGATAAAGTATGTTTTATATGTAAACATTGTAAAGAACCAGTCCGGCAGACTGCTATCACCTGATTATTCCGTTATAATTAAAAGGTACAAAATGCCGCGGCATTCATCAAACTAATCATCCAACGTTTGGAATAGTGATTTTATGGAAAAGTTATTATATATAGTTTGTATTGTATGTTTCTCCTTTAACACTATTAGTTCATACATACCATATAGCGATGTACACAAAACATAAGCAAGTATCTCGCTGTATAATTGGTCTTAGATAAACGAAATAGCTCTTGTCCGTCGAAAATATTGAGCGTTAAATTTGATATTAGAATAAAACAGAAAGTTACCAACTTGTATTTACATTGTTTACGTTTGTGTTCTGTGTGTTCGCCATTTTACAAACACTATTTGATCTTACTTTTGTGATATCGAACGTTAAGAGAATAGATGTATGCTCTTATTATTTTTTTTTGGAATATGTATGATTATTATTTATATACCATTTATG
Organism: Dreissena rostriformis; assembly: GCA_007657795.1. NCBI lineage: Eukaryota > Metazoa > Mollusca > Bivalvia > Myida > Dreissenidae > Dreissena > Dreissena rostriformis. The sequence goes on along the minus strand of VMBQ01005020.1, from coordinate 140,818 downwards.
GTATATTGAATTGTTATATGAGTAACAAGTGTTTGATGTGTGAGAAAAATGGTATAACATAACATTCATGTCAAAGCACCGAAACAGAGTTGTTTGTTTTATAATCATTAGTAATATTATTTATCTATGAAATAATACAATACAAATCATGAGGAACACTTTAATCAGGACAATATCTTATCCGTTAGAAGACAAAAATGTTCTTACTGCCTCTTTGGCGTATATGTTTTTAATGCTTTATTGCTTTAAATGAGCGGTACACGATCTACATGCAGCTTTATTATTACATCCATGTGTCTTCACTAACAAAAATAACATTATAATTATAATGAATAACGGTCTATCGGCACGATATGTTATTTCCGATTGACAGGCTGTTTTGTTGTTAAAGGATGTTTTGCAAAAACAGATCATATTCTATGACCTACATTGGACTGGCTGGAAACCAGAAGTAAAACCGATAACGATCTGCCTATTGTAACTCCACGCGTATGAGATACAAAAAGTAGCATTGAACGTTTCGTGAAATTTATCTGATTCCATTGTTATGCATGAAATGTCTAACAAAAGTCACTAAACCTGATTGTTATGACAGTTAACTAAGGGACTTCTACCGTCTTCCAACGATTAAAAATAAATCAATTTAAATCTATTTTTGTCGAGCTTATTTTAGTATAATTTTGATAAGAATGTCAATAACACAAACGAATTTTCGTTAAACCAGATTAATTATTAAGAAGGCAAGCGAACAAAATATTCAAAATAGATAACGCCTTTGAGCGCTGCCAATATTATTAATCAGTACAAAGAATAATTCCGCTAGAATAACCCCACCTTCCCGTACAGTGTTACTTTTCATGTCGTTATTAACCAATATATTGCGACATTAATAGCGAGGAGCGACTGGCAATGTAACCAAAGGAAAGGTCATGGCTAGCGAGATTGGTCCGCTTGTTTAAACGATATTGGTCCGCTTGTTTAAACGAGATTGGTCCGCTTGTTTACATTACGATGTAGGTGGTCCAACATGGAAATAAGAAGATCACACGAGAGACAATACGGATAAAGAAGTGAATGGTTCACTCGCATCTCATTTCAATAATCCGTGTTTGGCCAGTATTTGGCGCCAGTTAGTCTGTGGCATCTGCAGAGTATTCCACCCTCCCCCTTCTCCACAACACAAGATCATGCCAACATTAAAAAAAAAACACAGAAAAAGTAATATATTGTAGTCACGATTCAAAATTATTCGCAACTGTTGATGACTCATATGTAAAATAATGAATGCTGGGATTTGCTCATGGTCTTCATAGTAACACATAACAGCACCATACTTTCAAAGTCAGACGGGATAACGTGTATGCTAGCAAATAAGCCGAATTAGCCATACAACTTTGTGTTTGGCCACAATTTAGTAGTTTCTTTCGGCAAACAAAACAGTGACCGTTTTCTCGTAAGGTATTTATGTTATGTCAATGAACTCATCTGGTGAGTCACATTAATTGCCCGCGGAAGGCTATACCTGATAGAAATTGAAGGTCAATGAACTTTTTATAGTGTAATTGATATACCAGACAACAGTAGCAGACACGAACAGTTTACGTCGATTGTTCCTGTATAACATTTACTATTAATGAATGTAGCAAACAAACTAAGGTCAGGCGGTGCGTTGTGAAAGGATAATAACCTGCATAGTGTAAACACGGACAATGTGGGTGGGGCAGATATAATTAGTCTTGGAAGGTTATTAATACTAGAACTGACTAAAGCGTTTACAGTTTTGCAAACACTGTAAGCTTGACCTGTAAAGTACAGATATATTGACGCGGCTCTTTCGCACTGTTTTCATCCAGTTGCGATATTGAACTTGTCAGTAATACTCCTTAATAATTTTATTGGAAACCGGATGATACAATAGCATATGTTCAATATATAATTAAATGCAACGTATATTATGTAAATACAAGTGTACTGGCATCATGTAAAAAGAGTCAATTAATCTCGAACCTTGTATCTGCAACCTCAGCTTACGGTACTTTTTAACAACACAAACAGTAACCAAATAGTGTCGTGGTATGAAGTGTATTGTTAGTTAATACATTTGTCATTCTTATTTTGTCAGATGCAATCTGTTGCAAAGTAATTCCTTTAAAAAAAAAAATACATTCAAACTTTGAAGTCAGCTGACGCTACCCTCTAACAACGCAAACAGCAACCAACTATTGTCGTAGTATGCAGTTTATTGTAATTTTATACATTTGTATTTCTACTTACTTATATTGGAGCAAATTAAGGAAAATGATTGTAAAGTGAAATACAGTAGTTATATAGTCAGCATTTGTAAATTCTAAAAAGGAAACATGCTCATGCCTTACATTATAACACATTAAATAGCAAGAAGCTGAAAAAGAACAAAACATATCAACAATTGTAAAACGTAGTTCGTTGCATAACATTAAAACGCATGTTAATACTGGACAACTAGTTGTTTGTTCCGGGATCGGTTGTTGTTGTTGATATGTCCATAAAAAAACGAAAGCCCAAGTGTGATTTTTACGCACAAAAATAGCTATCCTCTCCTATGGGGAAGTATAATAGCTGTTAGATTATGTATATTCCATTTCGATGTCATGACGCAAATGATGTAGTTCTGAACAATATGGAGGCGCATATGAGTATTCAAACACGAATTAAGATATTTCGTGATTCTTTTAGAATGTTTAAAGCATTTGTCACTTTGGCTCAGGAGCAGATTCAGATTTATTTTCATTAACTGCTATTCTTATAATTTAAGTCAGTGATATACTTCGATTACAACTTCTGGTCAATATAGCTCAACTATGTACGTATGCTTAGTAATTAACACTATTAGTATTTAAAACAGGAGAGTAAGAACAGTTATTCTAGCAAGAGGTCCTTTATTATTGAAATTGAGACCTAACCTACATTATTAACGTTCTACATATATCATAACAATGTTATTGTGCTGGTCTAGTTAATTGTTGCATAATCGTGAAAGAGTTAGATTTGGCCTTTTCCAAAAATTATAATTCAGTAACAAGAAACCCAGAGATTGGCTTAATGTAAACACAACTATTTTATCTAGGATTATGTAAAATGTCCTTGAATAACAAGTTGGCGACATTCAACACCAAAAGTATACCAAATGATGCCTCAACAAGATTTTCTACATTAAATCGTCATTGCTATTATAATTTCATTGAAAGCCAGAACGCGTTACAAGCGTACGAAAAAAGTAATTGAGATACGGCATTATGGCTTTAAAAGGAATGTGTACCTTGCATTTAGATCTATGACGTGTGAGAATTATTTTTTAATTCACGTTAAAAATAGTAAATGTTATATTGTATATTAAGATAAGATGTATATGGGGAACGTGTCGCGTTACAGAAAGCCTAACTTGCACCGGACACGATTGAGACTTAACACATATATCTTATAATACATGAACTTGTTTATATAATATATAATTATATGTGATACTTATTATGTTTTGGTTGTAACAACATGATTTGTTTATACTTATAAAACAATTATATGGTTATATCGTAACGAATATATACCACTTAGGTTTGTCTCGAACTATGATAAATATACATGACTAAAATATGTTGTTTTGCAAAAACAAAACCACATAAAATGATTTTCAAAAAATACTTATTATGAAACGAATTCTATGATATATATGATCAGACAATTATTATACAACAGAATACAAATACGTCAAACTAAAAAACATATTTCCCGAAGCAAAACGCTGTAAGTGTGTGCCTATATTATATAAAAATAATGAATGCATACGGTTATGACATGATTCTAAAAGAATTTTGAGGTTTGTTGGAATAGAAGCTATTGACAAGTAGGCTGAGTTCAGTTTGATTAAACAAGAATATCAAATAATAATATCTTTGTCAATAACACATGTGAATGGTTTGAGTCGTTTTCAAGATATGTACGCAGATTGCGTGTCCATATTCATAGATTCGCGAGAATGTGCCTCATACACTTCTGTACATAAAATTGTCAAATTGCCTTATTTGTGTAAACCATTTTACTCAAACCATGTGATCTCAATATGGTGCCGAAAATCATACGCTACACATCATACGTGTGAAAGTATGTGTTTGGATCGCTATGAGTCAGACTCTGACTGATATATCTTTTTAAAACAGCTTTTGATTAAAATTAAGACCTCGTATCGGTCAACAACATCTACAGACGACATACTATATCATCGGCATTTCAATATGCATTTAAACGTTAAAAGCAAAAGGTCAAGTTGCTCGAAAGAACCATTGTCACAAGCATTTACCAATGGAAAACTGCTTTACATTGCCTAGACATGTATACGAAATACATCCCAGCATTCAAATGATCAAAACACATTTTCTTGCATCATTTTGTTAACTCGAATTTTATGTTCAATGCGAAGGAAAAAACTTATCCAATGAAAACAGTTTGAGCATTCATGTTATGTCAATGTGTTATTACAAACAATTGAGAAAACCTATTATATCAAGTCAATCGTATATTAGTATGTACTTTATGGTATTCCCTCCGGATTTATACAGTGCAGAGTGGGACTGTTCGTAAACGGAAAAAATAGGAAGATCTTTTGCCTCGAATAATTATCATCGACATGTGTACCCTTAGACTTAGTACCCGGAGGTGTTCGGTTACGAGCAACATATAATTTTTATTGTAAATTATTTGATTATCATATTACTTAAGGACCTATGTTCAGATGCTTTTTGTTGATTGGCTAGGACTTCAAAATCACAAATTACTCTGAATGAATTCTTTTATAGAAAATGATATAATGCCATTTAAGTTTCCAAATAATAAAGCTCGTTGCGCTCTTTTGTGGTTCATGCCATGATTGCTCATCTTAGTACAGACGATCCAATTACATAGCCTTTTAATTAAAAACTGATGTCATACCTTGCAAATGTGATGTATACATGTACATACATGTATGATGTTTTAAATGTCTTAGATAGTATATTATTTAATACACGAATAAGTTCATTTGACTTCGATTGATAATTATTTAAATGTTTTTGAAAAATTTGTATCTTTTAATACATTTTACATTAACGGTTCTTTTACATTTACGATGTCATAAAGAACTGGAGTAAAGATGTATATCATGGGTAAAACAACTCTTCAATAAACTTTCACTACCTGTATGCATGTATTTATTTGAATTACGTAAAATTCAACCACGTTCAACACAATGCATTATATCTTTATAACAACACTTGTAATAATTTGGCGTTTGCAATTTCCCATGCACTTAAAGGACTGTAAACCACGAATGACGAAAAAAGAAAAGTTATAAAATACTGTATTATTTTACAATTATTAGTTGATATTGATTAAAATATCACGACTGGTATATAACATTTCTTGAATAATTTTTTTTTTTATTTTTACTTTATTTTTGTATTTATTTATTTTTACTGGCTATGCATACCAGGTACCTACCAGTTAACTATAAATAACGAAAGTAGATTGATCATCATCGTCACGTGGTAAACCCAGGAATGCAAAGTGAGCATGCGTAGTGAATTGTGTATATTTTATATATAAAATGATCAATCTACTTGCGTTATTTATAGTGTGTATATCGTTATGTCACCTATTTTCGCGATGTACTTTCGATTTCACATCGCGAAATTTTATTACCGAATATACTGAAAATATGAACTTTTTTCAAGTAATGTAATATACCAGTCGTGATATTTTAATCAATATAAACTAATAATTGTAAAAAATACGGTATTTTAGAACTTTTCTTTTCTCGTTATTCGTGGTTTACAGTCCCTTTAAACGCCGTAATTGTGTATCCGTAATG
>VMBQ01005020.1:112434-134808 GCA_007657795.1 Dreissena rostriformis | reverse complement strand
TTTTTTTTTTTTTTTTTTTACTTTATTTTTGTATTTATTTATTTTTACTGGCTATGCATACCAGGTACCTACCAGTTAACTATAAATAACGAAAGTAGATTGATCATCATCGTCACGTGGTAAACCCAGGAATGCAAATTGAGCATGCGTAGTGAATTGTGTATATTTAATATATAAAATGATCAATCTTCTTGCGTTATTTATAGTGTGTATATCGTAATGTCACCTTTTTTCGCGATGTACTTTCGATTTCACATCGCGAAATTGTATTGCCGAATATACTGAAAATATGAACTTTTTTTCAAGTTATGCAATATACCAGTCGTGATATTTTGATCAATATAAACTAATGATTGTAAAAATATACGGTATATTAGAACTTTTCTTTTTCGTCATTTGTGGTTTACAGTCCCGTTAAATGTTGATCAAGTAGGAAAACAAAATCATCACTGCTTAACGTGTGCCGTGCGCTTTGATATTTCTAACACCAGTATGGGTTAAAGCATCAAACCAATTAACAGAAGCACTTGGCACTCTTCCGAAAATATATGCGTTATATGCGTCATTATTTGTAACATTAAGATTCTCAAACAGTTGCAACTCTGTTGCTCTGGTTTGCATCCAACCATTTGGTAGTTTAATGGTTATTTTGTTGAAATAAATGAACTGTTTATTGCTATTTAATTGGAATCGTGCTGCTTTGAGGTTATTTAATTAGATTTTTGCACCTCATTGAGTCGAAGGGTGGTCTTATTTGTATCCTGTTTGATGAATATATTGTGTTTCGAAAATATGCAGCTAACGATATATTTTTTGTATTGACTTATATTAAAATGTTTTGATTATTTTACACACGTCGATAGTCGACATGTTTGAAGTTCTTTAAAAACAACAACATGGTACATGGTTATTTGGCCCTCTTTCTAATAAAATCAACACTATAAATACCGATCAAAGAAAGAAGACACGTACATAACCAACCTTTATATACGTTTTTGAGCATGTTCAGATTCTCAAATGTTGCACGAAACTATATGGTATTACCAAATCTATTTACTGCGAGCTAGCGCGAACAACTAAAAACACAAGGAATGAGAATATATGTATAAAGTTTATCAATGACCGTTTTGAGTTTTTATGTGTTATGAGTTATTTAAGAAATGGAATATACACCGAGGGTCTTATGATATTAAATTGACCAGCAGGGCAGCCCCATATTGTAGATGGGCCGTAGCCGAAGCTTGGTCGCTATTATGCCAATGGGCCAAACGAAAGGAGTCATGTTCCTTAAATTGTAGCGAACATTTCGTTCTGTGCATAAAGTGTATATTCAACGATTTTAACAGCAACTCCACTGTGCAAGTTATAACCTAGAACATTTTTTCTTAGTTTTATATTCATTCCATGTACAATTGTAAACGTTTACAATAACTTCAAATACTTATTGATAGAAAATAATTGATCAGTTTAAAGCAATTTCTAGTGTCAACAGCTAAATACAATGGACGAGCTGATTGTTAATCTGATGGTGACGTGGTTTGGTCAATATTCAGCACGGCCAAAATGTGAACAATTCGACCCGTCCGTTTACTCTTTATTACCTCTATCATATTTTACTCACCTGAAACGTTAATGTGAGGTACAATATTACATAATATATATAGCATGACCCAGTCTCATTTGAAGGGAGCCCATATTAACATGACATAACTGGACGTTAATATCATTTATACAGAGCCAAATTATCCACGCGTTTTTCGCAGATTTCATGTAGATGTTAACGTATGTCAACGCGTATCATTTTGAGTTAGTGATTTACAAATTAGTTTATTGTTGTATGTGTCACTATAAAAATTGTCAACGCAGCAACCATGGATGCTTGCATTGAGTAAACCAGCAGGTTTAGCGTAAATAGAGTTAATTTATCAATACACATAGAATTTAATGTGGTTTATGGGCGTCCAAACAAGAAGTCCTGAGGGACTGGACGATCTTTAATGCACGATAATGAATAGTTCGAAAATACTGTAATATGTACATGAACACGCATTCTTCGGGTTTATCGGATTTGCATATATTTTATTTAGTAGTACATGTAATGTATGCATACTAACATGATGAATATTATATAGTTAAGAAATACTGAATTAGCATCTCCCACGTTACATTACGGTTAATGCTAAAAACCCGCAGTAATATAAGAAGAAAATGTCGTGAGCCAGGATTCCAGAGGAAGGTAACAGTTTGCAATTATTACTCGTAAATGTATGCTTACCGATCCATTGGTGTATAATGCAAATGCCAACGGGACTCTGGAGTATGTAAACATGCAGAAGAGAGACAGTTTTCGGAATGCATGCGGTCTCCGAGAATGGCCTTAAAACGTACACAATCAAAGCGCTGAAGGCACTGAAGTTGTTCACTATTGCATAATCTTAGACGCAACTCAGTTTCCAAAATTATGCTATAGCTTTTAATATCGCAAGTTTGAAATGAACACAACCCATTCACATTTATAAAGAGTGTGTCTTAAAGCACAGGTCGAGATGTGGGTGCACTGTTTATCCTCATATTTATGTTATAGACAAAATAACAACAATATGTGTCTTGTTTCACAATTGGTTGCTGCACTTGCAACCATCTTTAGAATTTGGTTGTCCTGCTAAAGAATAACAAGCCTAGAATCATGTGCATGTTGTGTTATGCGTATCTAATACTTTATTTATTTTCTTTAAATTATTGAGCAACAATTTTGCCGACATGACATACTTTTGATGCATCATGTTTTGTTTTGAGCCGGAATTGAATCATTTTCAAGGCCTAATTGATCTACAGCCAATTTGTATTCTATGTTTAATTGGATTGAGTTGTTTCAAGCTTTGAAAAAGCTAGTTGCCCTGCTGTTTAGCCCAACTGTAACCAACTTTTGAAATTGATTTTCCTGGGCTTAAATCCACTGGCCCCAGGCTAACAGGCAACCACTAAACCTGTAAGTTATACGGTATGTAAGATCTGACAGTGTATTGAACTCATTCGATTAGCAAGTCTCAAGACAGTAAAAATTTCACGTTTAGGTAAATTGACACTATTAGACGATTTAATAATTTGGAGAGTTCTGTTGTTGTCCTTATATTTTTTCATACCAAGAGGATTGATTATATAAAGTATAAAATACATCTCTCATCGTATGAGCACGGATGACCGAGTGGTCTAAACGATAATTTTTTATTCCAGGGTCAGTGGTTTGAGCCCAGTTGAGGGAAACCTTTTTTGTTTCTTTAATTTTATACTTGTTTTTTAAATGGAGCATTTAAGATCCAATGTTAACATTTATCAATATTAAGCATGTAATGACAAACTGTGAAATGGTCCCTTTAAGATAATTACTAAAAAATGCAACAAGGCAAAAATTTAGAACTCATCGGTTGTTTATTTGATTTAAAAGTGATTGTGTTTATTTGCCTTGTTAGCGAGGTTACTTTGAACTTATTATCACTTTAATCTTTTTTTTTCTTCAAATCATTAATTGAAAAGATAATTTAAGCTTCATTTTGGCAAAACAGGGCTTAATGCATGTCCATAACTAGTCACCCCTGTACCAAAGACTCATTATAAACAAAAAACACCATACAATGAGAAAGTGTCGTCCTTGATAAGCTTGTACGCACTGCACAGGCTAATCAATGTGAACAGGACACCACTTCTTTTACATGCATTAAGCCCCGATATGTACAGATTTCAATTACAAACTGGCCAATGTCGTCGCACAAGCTGTTAAACACTATTGATTACATGCAAACACTCAATGTCTGCAGTGTACCTGTGGTGAAGTATAAAAATTATAGACAGATGCGGTGGTTATCGTTCTTGGCGTAGCTAAGAGCAGACCGACTTGCAAAACTTGCTCTTAACATTAGTTGTTCTTGAGAACAACTAAAAATCGGCGTATTAAAAATTTCACTTTCAAAAAAATTGGCAATCGATTTATGCCCTCAGATGACAACATTTAAAATGAAGACTTAAATGTCTTTTTTGAGGACCGTTTAATATTTAAAAAAAAATGTAAATTTTAAATCCTTTCAATATGTCAGTTTCTTCCTCAAAATAGACCACTCAAAATCGTTCACGGATTGATGTGATTTTTTTTCTACGGGGCTGTGCAGAAAGCCTTCTAATATTTTTAAACATCTTAAGTCTCTTTTTTTGGACATCTGTGTCTTCTGTACAATGCATTTGCTACCTTTATTGCACACTTGGCACTTGTATATGCAAACACATGTGGGGTATTATTTATTAAATATATTTCAAACCATAATATTTGATAACTTGACACTGTCTATTATTATATTTATGAAGCATGTGTGTGTGTCAAACCATGCAATTGAGCAACAATGAAGAGGTTTAATCTAAACACACGATGCTAGACCAAAAATGTGTGAAATAACGTCATCTTGTGTAGTCATAACGTTATGTCCTCGTCAAACTTCATAGATTATACACAGTTGGGAAAATCATATATAATAAAAAAAGATAGTTCACTCGTAAAGTAGTATCGATATTTACCATATACAACAAAGAAAACGACACAAAAATAATCTTGATCGACCTTAGACTAATAACTTAGTCGATTCTTTAGCGTCATCGGTTCTCGTGCACGGAAGTGCTCTATGGCATGAATTGTGAGCAGGAGATTGGGAGAACCCACAGATGTTTGGAGTCTCTCAAATATTGAGTGACACAGTTCACTCTGAAGGCCAAATAGGAAAACGAGTAGCGGCAATATCCCTATGTTCAACTTTATACAGCTTTCCTTCCAGTTTAATAATAAGAAGACTGCAGCAACCTACGGGTATACAAGAGAAAAAACATTGTGTGATTGTATTCATTAATTAAGCACTTTATACAAGTATTATAAACACTGTGACGTATATACATTTAGTGTGGTGCTGGTTGATATAACCACAAAATTCAGCAAATGGTTCAATCAATATCATTAAATTCAAATTATGACATTAATAACCAAACTATAATATGGTTACAAAACACACGAAAAGGGATTTACAGTTTAAATGTACTCTCTCTACACCCTTTAAACCTTTGTCGAAATTCGCCGTGACGTAGTGGATTTGGTTTCCGCCTAGAGATCGGGAGCTCACGAGTTCGATCCCCACAGTGAGGGCGTTCTTTAAATCTCCACCAAAGACACCAAGAACCGGCTCTAGTCCCAGGAAACGGACCCGAGAGCTTTTCAAATAAGCCTTAGGCTTTCGATGCAATCGAGCTTAAATAATAGGTTTAAACTAAACTTTGTCAAAAATGTTCGATAGATACAACGCGCCAACATCCGCTTTATTCATTCGTTTTACCAGGTTAACATATGAATAAATTTACTGGGACGCTTATTTATTCGTTAAGCGAATTATTACATCCGCTTACATCCGTATAGTTACATATGAAGCTGAAATTTGGCAAATCGTCAGGTATGCTACTTTTTGCAATAGCTGTTATTTTTAGAATTATATATCATAGATTATATTGATATTGTAACTTAAGGTGAATCCGATGTCTTGTTCTATTTAAGCAGAACATGCCGATCAAATACAAACTCAAAACTTCTTTCTAATCATTTACGATATTTGGAACTTTTTCAAACACGAAGAAACACTTGTTTATTTAACCGTTTACTTGAAAGCTTGATGGTATAATGTTCAGTATCCGGTTTGTGTTTTTCACGTTTGAAATGAGGATATTGCAATCTTAATCACCCCTTTCAAATGCGACACTACAATCTTGTTTAGCAGCAGAGGTTCCTTTTTCTATATACATGCAGTCATACATGTGTTTTAATTGTTACGCTGACACTGTCGTGTTATTCTCTGCAGCTATATTCTATTTCCAGAAAAGCTGTTGCCACGCGTTCACACTTTAATTAGTCAGCACAATATATCTCGGAGAAATTATCTATTTTATTTTCGTGTTTGATAACTTCTATCAGCTAATTACAGAATTGCCCTGCACAATTATGTGATTATGGTAAAAAAACAACGCTCGTAAACATTATTGACTGTCTACCGTTCACTCAATCGTCTTTGTTTACCTAACATATTCAAGGTCGATCATGTCTTATTGAGACAATTGAGCATCAATCGTGTTTGGAAGATGTTATTTTATTAGCAGCCAAAACATAGCAATACATGGTCATATGCAAATCTTGTGTGCTATGTATTGCAAACTTTAAACGTTTGATTCGTGTTATACATTAACGAAAGTTGACCCACATGATAAGACATGGTATAGTCGTAACGTTCCGATTCTACGTGCATTAAATGGATACTCGGATTCCACACCCGACCGTTGAACTATCGAACAATGTTTTTTTCAGCTCAGGCAAGGTCATTAAGATACATGTTTATATTTGCCATGTTGCAATTATTCTATTGACCTTCACGACGTGAACCCAGTATTGCTTTTTTGCACTAATGGCTCATTTCTGTTTGATTATTGGGTCAAATGGGAAAGGTTCATCTCTTTATGAGCAGAGGGTATTAATAGTGCACTATGTTTCTCGTGACAGTTCAAGGTAAGGCCGTGTCAATTAAGTATGGACATCTTAGTGATATTTTCTAGTACCTTAAAACTCCGATATAATGCAGCATTGAGTAGTTGCAACACCAATTAGATGTGTAAATTTGTCCTTATTCAGTTGTTTGTGTTTTCTCCTTTTTTAACACTAATAACATCGCTTACACATAATTTTACATTGTGACTATGATCAATGATAAAGTATCAGTTAATTATTAAAACAGCAACATAGATTTTTTGGATATGATCCAATCTTCAATGGATTTCAAGTACATATCACAAGAAGTCTCGCTAAATTTCGTTCACAACTAAGAAGCAACAATTTCAAGCAATCGTGCATTAGTGCATAAGAGATTGATACTTAAAAATATAACGATTACATCGCATTGTGAAGTCGAGATTAAAGAACAGTCTTTTGGCAAGCGAACAAAACAAAACTTTCTCACAAGGTAAAACAGGAAAATGGACATGTGTTTTAGATTTATTTAATTGCATAAGTAGTTTATAAAGATAAAACGCTGTATTCTGGCAATATAATTCTTCTCGCAAAAAACACTTTATTACAAAATAAACAATATACAAATATTTATTGTATTACTAATGCAGATGATATAGCTACTACCTTAGAAATATTTTCGAAAGCCTCCAGATACAACGTGCTATAAGGACAATCGTAAGTAAACATGTTGCCATGTACAACTGGAAAGTATGAATGATACACGCAGAATAGGAAAGAGATCAAGACAATAAGCCTTAAAAGTAGACTAATTTTACTCACCGAAAACAAATTGCTGAAACATAAAATTAATATAAAATGTATTATATAATTATGTTTCTTGTTTCTTACCAAGTTGAGTTTGCTTGACAACTATTTTACGTTACTTCATTTAGAAAGAAGAACATTGCAAAAGAGTTACGCGTAGTAATATACATGGATTACATTTTTAAGAGAAACGACTGCATGACTATACCCTTAATTAAGTCACTGAGTGGCGTGAACGCTTATTGTTTGAATAATTTGTATCGTCACCTCGTATGTATGCAACATTTTATTAGGATTTGCAAATGATTATTTTAAATGAATAAAAAAATATGTACTTTCTGTCATTTATGATTTATACAACATCAGTATCATGTGATTACTTATACGTATGCATTGACAGTTGGACAACAACAGTTATTGTGGTAAGCGTGGTTGTATCGGTTTCATGTTTGCATATATTTCACTTTTGAGGTATAGTTGGTATAGTGCTTTCACAGAAGATCTTCTTTTCTTTCACAAACGATATTGGCCGTCGTTCGAATAAATTTGCATGATAATATCATACGATACATACGATCGTAGCTACCAAATATAGAAAGAGGACCCATAAATAGCCAACCTTTATAATTATTCAGTGTTTGAATCTGTTTACGTTTCCAAATGTGGCGTGGTATTTCCTGTAGCTATTTTTCACATATAGGACTAGTTGGGAAATAAGTAATATCTTATTATCGATATACGTCCCGAATTGTACAAAAAGCTAGAACATGGCTTAATGGTGATAAGCTATTTTAACAATTGAAACGAGATATGTTATTGACCGACTTTCACTCATCGTAAGAGCTAATATACATTATAAAAATATATTGAGATAATTAATACTCTTTCTTTTTTAATGAAATGTATCAATAATGAAACTTCTGAAAAATTGTCAGGGGTTAAATTCGCGAAATTATAAGCTAGTATTTAATTGTAGTCAAGTGACCTAGCCCTTACTATAACCTTACACGTTTCCAAACTCCAGCAATGGCAATTTAATATCGTTTAAGCAGCACACGTTCCTTTATTTAAGACACGTGACCAGTTGCCAAGACAAAATAGAACTATAACTTACATAATTTAGAAATACATAAAACATTCGGGGGAAAACAGATATATATTTAATATACTCATAAAGCACTAAGCAGATATGCATTTTTTTCTAAATCTAGATCTGCAATCACTTTATAACAAATACATACTGTATTGATTTCTGTTATTATCTTGTATTTTTGATTTTGTGTTATGTGTTTATTGAAATAGCATTATTAAATTACCAGTAAAGCGAATCAGAAAATAATCTAGGTATTTGCAAAATATCGAAGAAAACTGAACTTGAATTAAAACTTGACACAGGTTTTGTCATAATATGATGGGTGCATATTAACACTCATATTTAAGTGTATGCGAAATTATCGCTGAAGATAAAAGAAACGTGATAAAAAGCGATATAAAGTAAAAGCTTACTTGAAAGCCGATTTTTTGTCTTTAGTGTTAGAAGATAAAAATGTGAATTTAGATGTTTGACGCTTTAAAATTATTGAACTTTGTACATAACGAGGTAAATTATAAGCGAGTGTCTTATATTCAAAATAAATGGGAACACATAACATCCCTTATTAAAAATGCATAGTTCACACTTGCATTCTTACCATTTGACCATTTTACTCATTATTTGATACAGGTTATCCAATATATAATTTATAACTGTCACACGCTGAAAAGAGAATAAGAAAACGTTAAAAAACAAGACACTGATAAGTCATACGTCCTATAGTATTTGTATCCACAGCGCTTACCATATGTTACATGATGCCATTTTGTGATGTTATTCTTACGTTAACAATGAATAGCATGGTACAGTTGGAAAATATTATATATGAACAATGAATCACCAGAAATATTCTCAGAAGAAAAAGTATTGTTACCTTCGCTTTAATTTTATTCAAGACAAGTTACTAATTGCCTATTCAATACAGGAGCATACATACAACGTAATGTAAAATGATGGGACAGCGACTTTGGAATGAACAATGTAAAGACTGTTTGTTTTTAATCAAGAAATAGGCATGCAAACCTGCATACTTAGCCCAGCAAGACACACTGAAAGTTAACTAAACAAACAGCATGGGAATTGCACAACAGACACAAATAAACCAACAATGATGATTGATTAGTGTTACCGCCGTGGAATGGAGAAACACATTAGGAGCATCAACAGTGCACTTAGCCATGCATTAATAAAACAAGCACGTGTGCATACACAAAAGCGTCATAGCATTTAATAAAATGAAACATAATAAAATAAATACTATACATTCAATTGAAATACAAATTAATGTAAGACTCCTATGGCAGTAGTTACCATAAGTATAATAGATCTTCGGCTGATAGTTTGTGCCTAAGTTTAAGGTGTCTTTTGTTATTGGCAGAATGTGATGCTTTTTTTCTTTTAAACGGCAGTGGTATCATCATTCATCATGGACTGTTATTGTCCTGAAACCTTAGATATTTTAACCACAACAACAAGTCCAAGGGCATTTCAATGAAGACTGTGGAGTGCAGGATGGAATTATCCATAACCATAAATACATTTATTATCATTATAAGCAAATACATTTGTGATCTCAAATCAGCCAAAACGGGTTGTTATTAAAGCCGTAGTTGTATCGAATTTGGTCGTAAATCCCATGTGGTAGTGTTTATATTGCGAAAGGCTGAACATAACAGACCTATGTTTGTATGTGTGTATATTAATATGAGTTGTTGAGGAGAAATTTCAAAACTCAGCAAATTGTAAACTGTTGCTTTTTTATATGTGAAAGCTTTGCAATTCATAAAAGTGTCCATAAGAATTTAATAATGCCATCGTGAAAAACACCCATAATATTGTTATAATTCAACATTGATGTTAACGGCATCGTTTATTGTTCTGAAACTATGTTTAATTAAATATTGAACCGATCTCTTTTCTATGTTCATAACGAATATAAATTTAAATATTAAAATAAATCTGACGAAATGATTTTAATTTTGTTCACCAGTTTGACTGTATTTATTTCGGTCTGAAACTATCTTCTTTAGATGTAATATCCATTTGAATTCCGAACTATATTTGAATCATTGTTATTCTTCGACCTTCACTGTCTGACCCCTAATTATGTCTGTTTATCTAACAGAGTTTCAAAGTTGACGGTTAGAGATTGGTTAATGTGATACTGTCGTGCCGTAAATTAGTGGATGCCCTAGAGGTGAACGTTAAGGTTATTTCCCGTGAATCAGTCTGAGTGATAATCTTTATCATAAAGAAACGAGATTGCGCACGCAAGGTATAGTCTGTATTCAGATAGATTTATGTCTACCAAGATAAGTAAATGGAATGTTCACGAGTTGCTCTCTCCTTATTATATATTCAAGAGAGATGATCTGTACAAAGCGATGGACCAGGAATTGAGCAACAATAAAACAATTATGGTTCACTCACAGAGTGCGTTTTGTACTTGGTACTGCTATGTCCCCTGTATGTATTTTAAAAGTTATTAAATATTCAATGGTGGATAATTTTAAATTATACAGCATAGTTTTTATAGTTCAAAAACTGCACCAATTCATTTAATCATAATTATATTTTCCATATTTGTATATGCACTATTTCTGTGATTTAAAATCCTTTTCAGATTGTGTATCAAATAAAGAATTGGCGAAAGCATTCAATCCATCTACGTGAGTTTCATTTTTAACCGTTAAACTATCGGCCTACATTAATCGTTGTTGTTTAATTTTCCGTGTGGCCTTCACTGCTTGACACTATACGACGTTATGTGTGTTAAGATTTGAGAACTGTTAAAGACAGTTTGGTTTTCTGTTCTTTCTTCGTATGTGTCCGATTATCATGGTATTCTGAATCCAAAATCAAAGTTTGCAATATTCCACTATCCCGTTTAGTGGTGGATATGATTTCCGCCTAGCGATCGGGAGGTCTTGGGTTCGATCCCCACTGTGGCAGCGTTCTTAAGATTATCCCAAAGTACACCAAGTACTGTTTCTTCCCAGAAAACGGGCTAGAGAGTGTTTCAACTAGCCTTATGCTTTCGATGCAATCACGCTAAAATTTCAACTAAACTAAACTAAAAACTAAAATCAAAGTAAACGAAGATTTGACCGAACAATGACGGCTTCGCAGACATTCTGAGTTACCAACCATCAAACTTTTTTTTTCACCATATTTCTCATAACCATTCCATGTTGATATTGTTGTTAATTTCAAAACGTATAAGTACTGCAGCACAAGATATTTCACTTTTACATAAAATGTTTTAAATATCAATACATTTTACATTAAAATATGCATATAAAATGCGCGCTTTGACACTTTCATAGTTTGTATTGAATATAAGAAAGCACGATGGATTCAAAATTGTACATGGAAATATTCATATTCATTAATGTTAAAGCTAATATATGAAAAGATTATGTATGGTATTCACATAACATATCCGCTGATCTATGTTATTTGATCAAAGTTATTTGAGGACTGATTCCAACCTATCTCGCCGGCCGTGAACTATCAACGACCCAGTGTACTAGTTTATTAAACTGTAAACAACATTAATGTTGAACTCACAAAATGTTCAAGGCCGTAACAACTAAACGGAATGAAATGAAGTCAAATGCGAAAGTAATGAAAGACAAAGTCGAGTTCTAAGTACTAACACACACAAGTGTATCGTTAGATTCCACAGTAACTCTTTCAGTGATGGAACCCAATTTTGAAGGCCTTTGCAAACAGTTTGGATCCAGATGAGACGCCACAGAACGCGGCGTCTCATCAGGATCCAAACTGTTTGCTATTCTGATAGTATTCTTTGAAAAAAAAATTCAAAGAAAATGCTAATTTTAGAAATTCAGCAGACGACATTTTAGCAGACGACATTTTAGCAGACGACATTTCCCAGCATGCAAAGGGTTAAAATATAATGAAACCAGCTACTTCAACTATACCATAGAGACGCAGCTACTTCAACTATACCATAGAGACGCAAACATTCGCAGAAGATTTTTTTAGTACAACGGTTACTAAATTCTAAATCACTAAATACATAAACATTACAAATCGAACATATGAGTCATGTACACCAACACTTCCTTACATATTTAGATTGGCTTTAAATGCATGATTAGAAAAGAAAGGGCAATCATAAATTACATGATTAGAAAATAAAGTACGCTTTAAAGAGATAAGTAGATGCACAAGAAACGAGGAAGGATTAAATAATCGCATGAAATATCAATAAAAAAGTATCAATTCTTTACTTTGATGTATTCAGCACAGGACAGATGATAAATTAATAAATATTTGTATACATCTATTCAGTATTTAGAAATTCATTATGAATAATTGCAGATTTCAACATACATAGAAAATGTAGTATTGAGTATGATTCTTCTTTTAGAGAAAGCTTTGAAACAAACACAATCATACTACACATGTATAGAGAAAATCATGCTTACATTTTTTAGATAGTGCTGTAAAGTGTTTTCAGTAAAATTCAAAATAAGACGGGTCTGTGATATAATTGTATTTAAGTGATGTCTGTTTTAACGAGTTCCAAATTTAAACTTTACTTTGATACATTACATTATCAAACAAGAATATAAAGAACAGCGTTTATTCATAAACAATTAACGCGATATTGTTCTTAAAATGCTTACTAAACTGAATGACAGTATATACAGATTTAAAATCGCACTGCAATGTTTCAATTGTTTACAAAATACATTTAAATACCTGCAATATGAGTTGTCAGTTGAATTTGATTTACTTTAGGCCACACCAAATTGATTTGTTGGTCTACGGATTTAAAAAAAAAGTTGAAGAGGGGAGCGATTTTTTTTTTAAACAGGAAAATTCTCAAGCGAGCGAAGAGCGTAGAATAAAAAAAAATCACATTTCGACAGAAAAATATTGCATAAACAAGAGATACAGGTTTAAACAGCTATATTTTACATTCAAATCAATTCTTATACACAAAAAATAATCTATGCACAAACAAGCAATAATATATCTATGAGTTAATACATACTTTTCAAATAAAAATGCACTAAAATTAGGTTTCAGCACTTAAACTTTAAAATGTAGAACATAAGTCTAAAGCTAGTTTCACATTTGTGTACTTCAAAATGTTACAGTTGATCAGAAGAAAATGTAATAAATGTTTATGCAACACAATATCAAACTATTAAGGTGGTTACATTTTAATCTGCTATTCACAACAATAAGTCATGAAATTAACAGTTGAGGGAGATACTTGCTGGCTTATATATTATGTATGAACTTCATGGCACTTAGCCTAGTGCCTAAATTCCAGCCTAGTGCATTAAGTTTCCTTTCATAATAGCACTGGGCATTATGGAACATAAAAAGGACATTATATATACAGATAAATAAAAAACTTAAGTTTTTTACATATTCTATGACTAGTTAAAAACATCACAGCAGACTCTAAGTCAAATAAGGTACTTGTACATCACCATGTTCAGTCTCTCATCTGTACATCATCATGTTCAATCTCTCATAAACATACCAATATAATGGTTGTAAAAAGTGCAACAAAACCATTAGACCAAGCATAAATGGGCCATCAGTTTAACTGTCTTTAATAATAACATATAAAGTGAAAAACAATCTACTTTGATCAAAAGTCAGAAAGAACTTAATGTATAAAAAGAAGGTAAAATTGTTAATGCAAGACCTTAAGGAATTTGACAATTCAAATAAAAAATATTACTCAAAAGTGCGATCCTTGTCTTGATTGTAAAATATCTATGAGCATGTGTGAAATAATTTAATCAGTAATTTAATAGTTCAGGTTAAAAGATCACCATAAACTTTTAGTTTCATGAAACTCCTTGCAGTAGATGCTAAGAAAAAGATCCGCAAAGGCAATACTGTGATGGACGAACAATGCCAAATCAATATCCCCCCTCCTTTAGAGGGGTATTATAATAAGTCATTTATCACAATGAGTATGTTGAGTTCAAAATATTCTTAATTGCGTTTCTTTTTAATGAATTTCGCCCCCCCCATGTTTTTGCACATTTCCCATCGCTTCCATAGAAAGAACAGAAGGGCCGAACTGTTGAGAATTTAGCATACATGTCCATTATGTGGGGATCATAGTCATCTAGTAGGTATTCTTCAGCTCCACAGTATACACAAACTGGCGGCAGGTACTTGCGACATTTTGCCGCAAAGTATGCAATTTCAACATCTGCTTCACATGACAGACACAGCCTAACAACAGCATTTGGAACGCCTTCCAATGGGTCTCCGCAGATGTAGGTGTTTCCCTCTTTATAGAGGATAAGATGAGCTTCATATAAAATTCATATACAAGCAATAAATTTGCCATCTCGGCTATACTGTAATATACATACAATTATATCTGGTTTAAACCATATACAAATTTTAAAGAAAAACACGAGTTTCCATTCTAACTTCTTCACACAGAATTGTTTGAGCATTTATTTTTAATTAAGGTCCGTTACATTTTTGGCAGATGTGTTTATGTTTATAAGGGTTAGCTGCAGCAACTTTTCGCCGCAATTTGTTGCAACGGTCACGACAGCGAAACATGAGCTGCTCACGCAGGAAGCCATTTTTCTGGTCGTGTCGATCGAATTTTTGAGCGTCTGCAGTTATCGATTTAAAAGGTTACGAAACACTATATTTTGTATTTGTATTCAGCGTCAAAATCGTTTCTGCGGGATAATTTTTTTCACAAATAAAAAAAAAACGCCTGCGCTATGGTTACAGAAGGACACAAAAATGAGTGCGAGCGGTAATTTTTTTTTTCCATTTTGAAAACATAAGTGCGGCAAATCCGACGACCAACACATCAATTTGGAGTGGCCATATAATACAATCATATACAGCAAGAACGTGCGGTTGTTGGAATCATGAAAACATATTGTTGTAATTATCATAATGAATTTACCTCTGTCTGCAGAGCATATATCAACACCCACTTACAAAGATATTATTAATTTAATATAATGACAATATTTGAAAGAAATGAGGCATGATGCACTATGATACATTTGCCTCTTCATCTATTTGGGGGCGTTGGTCACTAACACTTTACTGGCACTTTCATTATTCAGCGAAGAATGACGAGTTAATATGAAGAAGTGAAACTCCAGAAGCTGCAGCAGTATTGCAGTTTTATCATACACACCTTTGTGGTCCTTTATTTATGGCAAGGAACCAATTGCCAAAACGGTACAGTACAGCCTCATTACAGTTTAGATTTTACGTCAGCGGTCAAAGTTAGCATTTGGTAATCTAGTTATGAAACTGACGAAAAGCCGGGTAATTAGCACACAGCAGTAGTTAGTGTGAAAATGCCAAAGTCAGAAGTGGTAATGTTTACGTACATTCTGGTGAAATCTTCTTACATTGAAAGGGTGACATATTTTATTTTGTCTTTTGACAATAACGAATGACCCAGACACTTTTAAGTCAGGTCAAATATTTAAGTCGTTTCTTTCAGAACGGAACACAATGACCTTACTTTTGTCTGATAAGGCATCAGTCTTGTTTCAATGGACTCCGTTTGTGAGTCAGATCAATTACCCACATACGGCTTACCATGTCGGCCTATAATACATTGTAGGTCACAGTACTGCCCGATTATTGACATACCAGACAAACAGAAGTAATATTGAGTCTGAACAAGAGACGATTCAGACAGTAAATAATGGCAATACTGATATCGAAGCTGATAGGTACAAAACATTAGTTTCTTAATGGCGCAAATTAACTTATGACCATCATATAATTGATATTGTTTACAAACATAACGTTGTGACATAACAACATACTAATTGGTAGAAGTATATAATAAACACTCTCTGTTCAAATTCAGTGAACATGAAACTAAAGCAATTATAAATGAAGTTAGTAAATTGTTAAAACTGATGTTATAAAAAACGTTAACACCCATTGTGTCGCCGCCAATATGTGTATGGAAACATGAATAGTTATTACAGAATGGTACTCCATTTAAAGGAATGAACATATACCATATAAAAAAACATTTTAAGATGGACCAATTTGACGAAACTTTAACGCTAATAAAGCTCAGTCGTGTTATTGCATCCGATCATTTGAGCAATTGCTATTACTGTGGGAACATTGCTGATGAACAGCAGAAACATTTCTGTTTCAAGAACACAATGCATCCGTAAACATGTTTACCTTATGGCATATCTAAAGGTTCTAGGTTATTCACAAAGATATTAAAAAATGTTTATCCTCAATTAAGGAACATTTGACATTTTAATTCTGGCTTCATTGATGATAGTTGTTTTTTTACACAAACTGAATGCAACAAAAATGTTGCGGATACTATAGACCTGATGGTAAAGTTGGCATTCATTATAAATTATGCAAAACCCGAGCAAGTTTATATGTAGAGCATTAACACATGTTTTAACTTAACTCATCCTGGTTATTCTTGTTCAAATATTAATTGCCTACTTCCTCGTCATCTAAAAGTTTGTTTTTCTTACCAACTCTTCTTGTGTAACGTTTTGATAACTGTTTTCTTTTTACGGCTTCCATCCTCCGACATCTGTGCACAATGCAATAGTTAAAATAGTTGTATTCATCATCTGTATTTTTTTTTGTTATAACAAAACAAATCCAATTCTTGTACAATTTAATATGTAAGAAACTATACTCCTTTCTGCTGAGAATTCCGTTATAATAAAAGGTACAAAAAGCCAGCGCAACCGCCAAACGAATCCTTCAACGTTTGGAAGAGTGATTTTATGGAAAAAGTTATTATATATGTTTTGTTTTATATTAATTGAATTTAAAAATATTGTTTCATACAACCGACATATTGATGGTCCAAAACCAATAAGCAATTGACTGGCTGTATAACTGGGTTCAGATATTTATATGGGTGTTCACTATTTTACGAACACCATGTTATCTGACTATTGTGATAACGAACGCTAAGAGCAAACACATATGCTATTAGAAGCAAGAAATAACACAACCCGCATGTCAGAACATCGAAACAAATGTTGTTGTTGTATTTTGATTAGTATGATGATGCACAATTTATCAATGGAATACATACAATATAAAATGAGAAATAAGTTGTTCAGTAGATGGTAAAGGTTATCTCTGCCTTTAATTGCACATATGTGTTTAATGCTGTATTACTTTAAATGAGCGATACGCGATATATATGAAGATGTATAATAACCTCCACGTGTCTTCACTAGCAACAAATAGCATTATAATTGTCATAAATAATGGTTGTTCGTCACGAAATGTTATTTTAGATTATAAGGCTGTTCTATTGTTCAACGATATTTTGCGAAAACAGATCATATCCTACGACCGACCTTGTATTCGGCTGGAAACCGAGCGTAAAACCGATGTTAACCTGCCAATTGTAGCGTCACTAGCATGAGCTATACAAGTAGCATTGAACGTTGTATAAAAATTATCTGCTATCATTGAAATACATGGTATGACTAACAATCGTAACTAAATGGTTTGTAAAGACGGTGAACTAAGGAACTTCTACCGTCTTCCTCTGATAATAAAACAATCAGTTTAACTCTATTTTGTCAAGCGTATTATATTTTGATAAGCAATTCAATAAAACAAACGGAGTATCATCAGATTAACAGCCAAGCGAACTAATTATTCAAAAAAGATAACAGTGTTGACTGCTGCAGATATTTTTAATCCGTTTAAGGAATAATTCCTCAAGTATATATCCACCTTTCTTGTCCGTGGTACGTGGTACGTTTCAATTTGTTTTTAAACGATATTTATAGAGAAAAATGCAAGGTAAAGAAAGACAAGGTCGTGTCTAGCTAGAATCGTCCTCTTGTTTACATAACGATGTATGCAGTTCAAGATATATAAACAATTACAACACATAAGAGGAAATACGGATAAATTAGTGATAGGTTCACTCGCTTCTCATCTCAATTGTCCGCGTTTGGTCAACATTCGGCGCCAATGGGTTTGTCGTTCTTGGTCATCATATCGTAAAATCCGCCGTCCATCTTTTCCACAGCAAAAGGTCATACCCAAGTTAAAATATGAAAAACAATACAAAAGCAAAGAATTGTCACTGTCGACGACTTTTAACATTACTGCATGGATACTGAGATCCCCCCTTCCCTGATTCTCATAGTTACACGTAGTTACAGTGAACATACTTATAAAGTCAGAAGTGGTCATTTGCTTTCTTTACAAACATGCTGATGACATCTGCTGATTTTAACGGGGCGACATATTATGTTTAGTATTCTTATTGAAAACGAATGTGCAATACACCTTTGTGTTTTACCACATTTTAGTCGTTTCTTTCGAAAAACAAAACGTTGGCAGTGTTCTTGTATGACAAGGCATTTATTTTGTGTACATGCATTCAACTGGTCCGATAAATTATCCGCAGGCTGCGAACAGCGACAGCATATACCTGATACAAATTGCAGGTGACTGAAATTCCTAATTTATCCAATATTATACCAGACAAAGATAACTGACTAGAAAAGTTTGATTAGATTGTTCATGGATATACATTTACTGTGAATGAATGTAGCACACGAGCATGCGGTTGCGAAGTGAACGAAAAATAATCTGAGTGCACAATCTGGGTAGGGCAGATAGAGTAAAAAAAGGCTTGAAAGGTTATTAATAATAGAAATAAACCTCGGATTTCACAGTTTTACATACACTGTAAGCAGAACAGACATTAAATGGTTTTCTCGCACTGATGTCATCCAGTTGCCGTATTGAACAGTCGGCAGTCAAATAACACTGCTTCACAATGTTAATATGAAACCAGATGACATAATGACAGATTTCGAATATGACAATTTTATACTCTGAAAATAAGTGTAGTGGCAACATGAAAATAAGAGTGTAAAGATCTCTCAGGAATTTTGTTTGAATGAGGGATTGTTCATGAAATTTATTTGATGTAATTTGAAATAAATTCATTTCACACTGCGGCGTCCGCCTACGCTAACTTCTAACAACGAAAACAGTAAACATTTATTGTCGTAGTATGCAGTTTATTGTAATTTCATACATTTGTATTTCAACTCTTGTAAGAGCGGAAAATGAAGGAAGATGAGACTTAAGTGAATGACAGTAGACCTATATAGAACATTTTAAAATTATAAAAAAAGACAAACTCATGCGTAACATTACAACATTATAGTATATGCTGAAAAATAACCAAAAAAAATGCCAACATTTCTAACATGCAGTTCGTTCCATCATATTATCACATTATAGTCATGCTCTCATATGGGGCAGTACCATAGGTGTCATTCATATGATATACCTCATTCCGCTGTTATGACTGTAATGGTATGCGATCGGCCACTTAAGTTATACTGAATAATGGCTTGGTCCATAGTTGTATATGGATATTCTAAAATAAATTGGGATATTACCTTGTTCTTTGAGAATGTGTTAAGCATTATTGCCGAATGGCCGCAGGGTTAGAATTCAGATTTATTGCTAGTCTAATAATTTTATTCAGTAAAAAACATCAATTATAAATATTCTGATCAAGGTAGTACAGCAAGGTCATAATAATTACAGATTATACTATATATATTTATTATAAAAAGGACGTAACGAACCATTATTATAGCACGAGTTCCTTTTGTAATGGCAAGTTGAACTTTATCTACATCTCATCGTATTACATATATCATCAACAAGTTATTTGTCTGTTGTAGTTTAGTGTTGCATCATCCTGAACCGTCCAGTTGTTCTGTGTCTTACGAATTACAAATCAGTAACAGGAAACCCAGACACTGGCTAACTGTAAACACAACTATCATATCGAGTGTATTGTAGAATGTACTTACATAGCACTTGGGCTACATTTACGCCTTGACGTAAACCACCGGCAGTATAAACAAGATTTTCTATAATAAACCTTCACTGCTCGTATGATTTCCTTTCAAGCCAGAATACGTTTCTAGCGTCTGAAAGAATACTGTTGATAGGGCAGTATGGCTTTCGAAAGAAGGTGTACATAACATTTAGAACTAGATGACGTGCAATGTAATGTTTTGGTGATCCGCGTTAAAAATAGTAAATGTGAGATTGTATATTAAAATAAGATTGATATGGGTAACTGATCGCGTTACAGAATGCATAACTTGCGCTGACAGGATGGAGACTTAACACGTATATCCTCATAATACATGAATTTGTTTTTAGAATATATCAAAACATGTGGTACATTGTTATGTTTTAGTTGCACAAACATGATTATTTTGATACTAATAAAACATGTATTTGGTATCATCGTAACGGTCGTCAACCAGTAAGATTTGTCTCAAACTATGATTAATATAATTGTTTTGAAAACTTGAAAACAAAAAATACGAAAAAACTCAGGGCTTTTAAGAAATACTAATTTTGCAAAAACTTGTATGATGTATGATCAGACAAATATTATAGAACATACAGAATACAAGTAGGTCAAACAAAGAAATGTATTTCCCAACGCCAAACGATGTTAATTTGGGTGTATATTAGTAAGAAAACATAAATGCATTTAGTGACAACATGATTCTACGATATTACAGACACACACTTTTTCGTTTACACTAATTCCATATTTCACAATTTCCACAAGTTTATCATTGTCCGGGCCAAGATCTTCATTAGTCAATTTATTGTTAATCAAGTTCCCTTCATAGCCCATCAAAACGCAGCTTATATGCAGATTGGACAGGAAGTCTTGCCAACGGTCATTCCTCCCCAGCCTCCTATTCGAGTAGGGCATTTATAAAGTTATGCCGGACGTATGGTTATTAATAACTGTTTGACCTTTTGGATCGCCTTAGCTTGCCAAAAAAATATGAGGAAGTTAACTGACAGTCGAAATATTAATTTAATACTGTCAAAACGGCGACAACAAAGTACACGTACAGCCAAGGTTTCGCACTCGTAAAATGTCATTGACCTGTCATTACCTTTTCGCGATAGTTGACAGTTTACTAACGGCTTCATGGTACAATTGTTTTGTTCATACGTAACTATTTGTAAGTGTGTTGGTTAATTACGCACATGGCATATGATCACTTTCAATTTTAATCCATGCTTCCAAAGAAAGCGGGGCTTCTGCTTTACTTTTAGCCGCCTTACAATACGATTTAAACTTTACCAGCATGTTTACCCGACCGACTAAGAATCTTTGCGTCATAGTTCCAGCATGGAATGAACAATACTTTTATTTTCGAAAACTGTAGACAGAGCTGGTATTGCTTAAGGGAAAGATATATGGTCAGTGCCGTTACTTCTTTTATGGCGCTGACAAATGTGTCTATTTTTAATGCTATGCAGTTACTTGTTTTCGAAACAATTACTTCTGGTAAACAAGATGTATTAGCTATCCGTGCAGATAGTGTCTATTTGTGCAATAAATGTCTCAATAAATGAACTCTAAATTTGTAGTAAAAACAGATAACACTATTGAACGCTGCCAGTGTTATTAATAATAAATAGAATAATTCATCTTGAATTATATCACCTGCCTGGTACCGCTGTACGTTTTAAGTCGTTATTAGCTAATATGTCGCGACATTAATGTATATGACCAAAAGGCAAGATAACAGACGTGTTATGACCAGCGAAATTGGTCCGCTTGCTTACATTTACCCATTTATGCCTAGTGCAATCTCCTATCATTCTTAATTGGATCAATTTATTTCCAAAATTAGGGATGTCTAGTATATTTATTTCTATATTTAGAATATTTCTTACAGAAATTTCTTTAAGCAAACAGCGCAGACCCTGATGAGACGCCGCATCATGCGGCGTCTCATCTGGGTCTACGCTGTTTGCCAAGGCCTTTTTTCTAGACGCTAGGCATAAATGGGTTAAAATAAACTTTATGGAACAGAAAATTGTGTGCAACAAA
>VMBQ01005020.1:84823-109991 GCA_007657795.1 Dreissena rostriformis | reverse complement strand
CAGTTTTCAAACTTATGTTATAGCTTTTTATATCGCAAGTTTGAAATGAACACAACCCATTCAAATTTTAAAGAGTGTGTCTTAAAGCACAAGTCGAGATGTGTGTGACTGTTTATCCACATATTTATGTTAAAGAGATAACTTAGACAAAATAACAACAATATGTCTTTATTTTCACAATTGGTCGCTGCACTGGCAACCATCTTCAGAATTGTGGTTGCCTTGCTTAAGAATAACAAGCCTATAATCATGTACATGTTGTAATATGTGTATCTAATACTTTATATATTTTCTTTAAATTATTGAGAAACAATTTTGCCCACATGACATACTTTTAATGCAGCATTAAGCCCCGTTTTCCCTGAAAGCAGCCAATATGTACAGATTCCAATGATAAACTTACCAATGTCATCGCACAAGCTGATTTAAACACTAGACTGGCCAATATGTCCCACAAGCTATTAAACCTATTGTTTACATAATTACAGGCTGTCGTCTGCTGCAGTGTACCAGTTAAGTATAAACAGAAACGCTTTAAGCATGTGTTGTCTGCTAAATTTGACTGGAGTTATCCACACAGTCATGGGTTACGGGTCCTATCGAAGCTAAGGCATACTGATTTGCAAAATTGCGTCTACATTATTTGTGAGCTTCGCTCACAAATAAAAATGCACAATGTGGGAGAGGCAGATAGACTTAACTAAGCCTTGAAGGTAATTAATAATATAATTAAAACTATAAGTATAATGAACAAGACAGAAAGAACCCCTATTATAGCACGAGATCCTTTATGTAAAGCAAGTTAAACCTGACCTACATCATAACAACGTTATTTTGCTGTTGTATTTTATTTTTGCATCATCGTGAATTCAGTAACAGGAAACTTAGAGACTGGTTTACAGTAAACACAACTATTATATCCAGAATAGAGTAAAATGTGATAGAATAACACGTCATTCAACACCCACACGTATATACACCACAGGCAGTCTTAACAAGATTTTGTTAAATATGCATTCACTTCGGTTCTAAAATATACATTCACTTTCATTATTTTTGCATTGAACAGCAGAATGTGTTACCAGTTTTTGGCATATGAATGAGGGTAGGGCAGTATGGTTTTCAAAGGAATGTGTTTTCTTACCATTTAGTACTATGACGTGACGAGAATTGTTCTGTAAGTCGCGTTAAAAATAGTAAATGTTAGAGTTTATATTAACATAAGATGTTTATAGGTAACGTGTCGCGTTTAAGATTGCTGAACAGGTACCGGATACGATGAAGACATAACATGAACAACTTTATAAAATATAATTTGCTTTCAAAATATCAAAACATGTGGTCTGTTATGCTGTTTTGTTTGCATAATTATAAGTAGTTCGATACTTTAAAAATCTTTTGTGGTAGCATTGTGAATAATATCTACCAGTTTGGTTTTTCTTGAACTATAATTAATATACATCATAACATAAATAAAATAATTATGTTGTTTTGCAATTTTTTATGAACAAAATGGTATGATGTATTATCAGAGATTGATTATAGAACATATACAAGTAAAGAACACAACTATTTCGTTTTCCATAGCCAAACGCTGTTAGCTTGTTCCTATAAGTATAGTATGAAGAAAACATAAACGCATTTAGTTAAGGCAAGGTTTCTACGAGACTGTTTGAATTGTGTTGAAATCGAAGCTATTGACAAGTAGGCTGAATTCAGGTTTGATTGCACGGAAATGTCAAATAATAATCACTGTGTTCATTTGCAATAAAACATATGAATTGATTTAGTTGTTACTAAGATAAGTACGCAGACTTCATCTACGTACTCATAAATTCGTACGACACCTTATTTGTTTGATACAGTTCTGTACAAGAAACGGATATTATACAAAGAAATAAAAAATGTCTTATACAATAATTCAAAATTTCACAATTTTCTCAAGTATATAATTGTCTGGGCCAGGATTCTCATTTGTCAATTTATGGTTACTAAAGTTCAGTCCATAGCCCATCAAAACGCAGCTGGTATGCAGATTAGACAGGACATATTGTCAACGGGCATTCATCCCCATGCTCTTATTCAAATAAGGCATTAATAACGTTTTTCCAGACGTATGGGAATTAAGTACTGTTTGACCTCTTGGATCGGATTAGCTTGTCAAAATGAATATGAGGAAGTTAACTTAGCGCCGAAATATTAATTAAATACTGAAAACGGCGATAAGAAAGTACAGGTACGGCAAACTTTTCACCAGCGAAAATGTAATTGAGCTGCGCGTGTAAAGTTGGCAGATAACTAAGCGCTACTACGGTGCTATTATTTTGTTTCCACGTCACTATTATTTAGTTTGTTGGTGAATTACTCGCACCGCATATGATCACTTACAATTTTAATCCATACTCCCAAAGAGTGGCTTGAGTTTAAATTTAGCCATCTAAAACTACGATTCAAACTTAACAAGCATGTTTACCCGACCGACTTTGAATATTTGCGTTCATTGTACAAACACGAAATGAATGATACTTTTATTTTCGAACACTGTATACAGAGCTAGTTTTGCAAAGAGAAAATATTCATGTCCTTGTCAGTGTCGTTAATTTTTATGGCACTGACAAATATTTCAATATCTTTTATTATGCTATTACGTTACTTGTTTTGAGGGGTTTGTTTGTGCAATTACGAGTAGTAAACACGATATATTGTTCGAAGGTGTTTTGTTCTATGACCGACATTAGACTCGGATTGAACCCAATTATAAAACCGATTTCGATCCTATTATTACAGCTCCATGCGTATGAACTATACAAGTTGAATTGGGCGTTTCATGAAATTTTATCTGATTTCATTGTAATCCATGGTATGTCTAACAATGTTTGTTATGGCGGTGAACTTTGGGACTTCTACCTCAGATGAAGAAAACAATCAGTTTAAATATATATTTGTCGAGCTTATTTAATCTTTGATACGCCTTCGGATTATCGTTTAGTCAGGTTGTTTAGTAAACAGGCAAGCAAACAAAATCGTCAAAACAGATAACACTATTGAACACTGCAAACGGTATTCATTGGTTTGTAGAATAGTTCACCTTCCTCGTACCGTCTAACAGTTCAAGTCTTTGTGAACAACTTCGCTGCCCAATACCACAACAATATTTATAAACAGTAAACGAAAAATACAAAAAGCTAAACAGTGTAAAACTATTAATGCAAGGATTATATGACATGCCCCTCGTCGTCATAGTTTCACTGTATGGGGCCTCATAAACATCGCTGTTCACACCGGAAGAATTATTATCGAATGGCAGAGGTACTTTAGCAAATTACTTACTCTTACTTACGACCTTTTCATTGCGTGGATGTTTGTGTAAAGCATGTTTTATCATTGATGCTAAAACATTCATACTGCTACAGATTGAGTGTTCAAACCAATTATTTTTCAGGCGTGAAAGGTAACTTAAAACTTACATTTATAATGATATAGTTTTAAACTTGCAACTAACATTACATGTTGTCAAACCTAGATACTTAATGTGCTTATAGTTTAGTGTTGCAACGCCTGTCGCACATTCATCGTTGAGGCTGACTACGCGGATGTTATTGTACGCTTCGTTGCTTTACATTACTTAACTTGTTTATGTGATACTTCTGACGAAAAATAATGTGTTTATATCGCTATGAGTCAAGCGTCGGAAGGAAATCTGTTTAAACACACTATGTAACACAATTGACATGCTGTCTTTAGAAATTGTGAGGGAATTTTTCTAGTCTTCGTCATAAATTCACCTGTCCGTAAACATTCGTGATCGTATAATAAATGCTCGGCGGTGTATCTATGATTATCTCACACGAGCTTACAACAGCTATCCTTATGTTCTATTGAAGCCATTGTCTGTATATGCCGAAGTACACACAGCGGAATGAGTTAGAGATAAATCTTTATTGACGGAAAATACGCGCGTACATTGACGTGGGGTCCCGAATAACAGATTGTTTGGTTTATTTTGCCGGCCAGTATTTATCTCATCGGTCAACCGGAAGGCGTGGGTGACCGAGCAGAATAGATGCATGAACTGTTGCTCTGGGGCTAAATATGATGAATGTATGTGCGTAGATCACATATCGAAGTTGTTGTTGTTGTTGTTTATATATTATATGGAAAATACAAACAATTGAGTGCAAGATCATGAAAAGTGTTCGATTATTATCGATAATAATCGCGGATTTCTTAGGAATGTCAATCATATACGTGTTTCAACTTCGCAATAAATCAGTCTGTATTATTCATGGGTTTTAGAGTGTGACAAGACGGCGGTCTAAACATTGACACAATTTCCTTCTTTATGTTCAGCAATTAAGAATTCTGAAACTTAACACAAGAAAAAATTATAACTGTTTATAAAAGAAGGGTGAAATTAAATGATGCTGCATAATATCTCGTTGAACCTAACAAGCTTTTGTGCCATTGAAATAGTCGTCTTTATTTAAGATGTACACGATTTGGAAGTTTTGGTCAGCCCAGAATCAATACACAGCCAACCCATACATAATATAGTCAGCTATTCTCGTAAAATATCGTTTAGCGCGGCGTTCATTCGGTCCAGTTTCCCAAATCGTTCTCTATGTTATGAAGTCCCGAGGGAGATTGCATTTTGCAGAACTTTTTCACAGCCTTATATAATATATAAAAGTATTAAAGGAAATCGATTAGTATAAGAGTATTAAGTCTAACTTGCGCTAAGAAGCCAGTCAAAGGAAGTGATGAAAGTTGTGCTTCAGGCAGATGGATGCGTAAGGCAGGTGGCCACATTTTAGATGGTTGGTTAGCTGAAAGTATCATCTTTATACAAAGAATCAATCACCGATACCAAATACTGATAATATTTGTATGTCTTTTGTAATATTTATAAGCATACATTTACATGTTTATAAGTATATTATAATTGAATGAACATTAAGATAATAAAGAAATTGATCAATCATGTTCAGCTTAGCAAACCTTTTTTCAATACAAAATCATTCTCATTCAAACAACCACAAGCTTAGCACAACGTATTTTAAATATAAGTCATATATTTAGAAACATGTACATTATTCTCAACCAACCCAATAACAAACTAATCATTACTTAAAAAAAAAACGTAAGGCAAATGTTTGAAACCACATACAATCATTCTGAATCAAAACAATAATGACATATACTATGATTAAAAAACTCACTGATTTGATTCTGACGCTAGAAAACAAAGTTTACGAATGTTATTTTCAAATCTTTATTTTAATATGTAATTTTATGTACCACCTTAAAGTTGTGAAGTGTATATTAACATATTTCCAGCGCAACTGCCAAACGACTCCTTCACCGTTTGGAACAGTTATTGTATGGAACAAGTTGTTATATATTTTTGAATTATATTTATTTCCTTTAACAACATTGTTGCATACATCCGACATAGCGTAGGACCAAAACGTAAACATATGGCTGTATAACTGGATTCAAATACTTAATTTGAGCTTCCTCATGTCGACATTTTAAGTGTTAAATTTGATATTAGAAAAACGCAATCTTACTAACATGTTTTAACAATTGTACGTGTGTGTTATGTGTGTTCACCATATTACCAACACCATGTGATCGGACTATTGCGATAACGAACGTTAAGAGTAAACGCGTATGCTCTTAAAAGTTAAATGATCTGAGTATGATTATTATTTATATGCCATTTATTTTAAATGTCATTTTGGGCGTGTAAGAAGCATCAAATAAAATAACCTGCATTTCAAAACACCGAAATAAGGCTGTTTGTTTAATTCTGATTTATATGATGATACACACTTTATCTATTGAAAAAATACAATATTCAACGTAATGACCAATTCGATCATGGCAATAGGTTATCCGTTAAAATGACAACATATTCTTACAGTCTTTTGCGTATTTGTTGTAATGCCTTATTGCTTTAAATGGTATATACAATATATACATGCAGCTATATTATAACATCTTCGAGTCTTCACTAGCAAAAATAGCATTATAATTGTCATAAATGGTCTATCAGCACGATACGTTATTTTAGATCATCATGCTGGTTTTTTGTTTCGAAGATGTTTTGCAACAACAGATCATGTTATAGGACCGACATTGGACTGGAAACCAATCGTAAAACCGATATCGACCTGCCTATTGTAGCTCGACGCGTATAAGCTATACAAGATGCATTGAGCATTTCATGAAAAATATCTGATTTAATTTTAAACAATAGTAACTAAACTTGATTGTTATGACGGTGGACTTCTACCGTCTTCGAACGATGATTCGAGCATAGTTTTTGAATTTTATACGTATTTCAAGCAAACAAACGGGTTATCGTTAGGTCAGATTTATTAGTAAACAGGCAAGCGAACAAAATATTCAACAAAGATAGCACTCGTGAACGCTGCGAATGCTTTTAATCAGTATATAGAATATTTCATCTAGAAGAGCTCCGCGATCCTCGCACCGTGATACTTTTCGAGTCGTTATCAGCCAATATGTTGCGACATTAATAGAGATGAGATAAAGGCAAGGTAATCAAAGGCAATGTCATTGCCAGGGAGATTGGTCCTCATGTTTACGCTACGATGTATGTAGTGCAATATGGGAATACATTACATTGCATGAGAGGCAATACGGAAAAAGAAGTGATGGGTTCACTCGCTTCCCACCTCGATTGTCCAGATGTTGTCAACACTCGGTGCCAGTGCGTTTGTGGTCATGTGTCACCATAGCGGCAAGTTGGGGCTTCTACCGCGAGATCCGCCCCCAGCTGTTGTAGTCATGATTAAAAATTCATCGCAAATTTCGATGACTTTAAATATTAAACATGGATGTGTGGACTCGATCATGGTTCTTATAGTAATACATTACAATAATTAGTTTGAACATCATAACAAGGTCAGAAGGGTCATTTGCCTGTTGCAAAATGCTGATTACATCTTGTGAGTTGTAAGAGGCAACATATTGTATCATGTATTGTTACAAAAAACGAATGAGGCATACATGTTTGGCCACTTATTATGTGG
Organism: Dreissena rostriformis; assembly: GCA_007657795.1. NCBI lineage: Eukaryota > Metazoa > Mollusca > Bivalvia > Myida > Dreissenidae > Dreissena > Dreissena rostriformis. The sequence goes on along the minus strand of VMBQ01005020.1, from coordinate 102,930 downwards.
TTTCTTTCGGAAATAAAAGGTTATACATTATGTTGTATGACAAAGCATTAATTTTGTGTCAATGACCTAAACTGTTAAAGTCAAATTATGTACAAGCAGTCTGCCTTCACTGAATGCCTATACCTGTTGCAAAATGCAGGTCACTGACCTTTCTGATTATGTATTTAACATACCAGACAAAGAAAGCAGAACCGAACTGTTTAGTCAAATTATTTGTGGATAACATTTTCTATTAATGAATGTACCAGACACACTTCAATTAAGCGTATTGAATTTTTGGCAAGTTCAACCTAGCCTTCTTCCCTACGCGCTACATATATCATAACAATAGGTATTTTGCTGTTGTAGTTTAGTGTTGCATCATCCTGGACTAGCCAGTTTTGCCGTTTCCCATGAATTATAATTCAGTAACAGGAAACTGAGAGACTGGCTTACTGTAAACACAACTATTATATAAAGTACAGGAGAATGTACTAAAATAACACTTCGGTGACATTCACGGCCAGACGTATACCACAGGCAGTCTTAGCAAGATTTCCTATAATATACCTTCACTGCTCGTTTTATTTCCTTGAAAGCCAAAATACGTTACTAGCGTGTGAAAGAAGAATTTTGATAACGCAGTATGGCTTTTACAGGAAGGTGTACTTTACATTTAGTACCGTATGACGTGCAATGGAATGTTTTTGTGATCTGCGTTAAAAATAGTAAATGTTAGATTGTATGCAAAGATTAGATGTATTTGTGTAACGGGTCGCGTTACAGGAGGCAAATCAACTGGCACCGGATACGATGGGTATTCAACACGTATATCTTATAATAAATGAATTTGTTTTCAGAATATATAAAGAAAATGTGGTACGTAATGATGTATTGGTTGAAAAAAAAAACATGATGATTTTTATATATAAAAAACATTCATTTGGTAACATCGTGAAGAATGTCAGCCAGTTATGTTTGTCTCGAACTATGATAAAGGACTAAAATATGCAAAACAATAAACAAAAACTAAGGGCTTTCAATAAATACAAATTTTGAACAAAATTGTATAATGAAAAATCAAACAAATATTATAGTAAAGACAGAATACAAGTAGGTCAAACAAAGACATTCCTAAAGCAAAACGCTATTGACAAGTAGGCTGAAATCAGTTTTTAATGCACGAAATTGTCAAAACATAATATCTGTGTTCATGGGCAATAACGCATATGAATTGATTGAGTTGTTCCGTGGATATGTGCTCAGATTTTATCTCCATACTCATACATTCGTACGAAACTTTATGTGTCTGATCTAGTTCTAGAAAATAAACGGATATTATTTAGATGCACACATTGTCGTATACAATAGATCAAAAGTTCACAAGTTCCCCAAATTTATCAATGTCTGGACCGAGATGCCCATTTGTCAATTGATGGTAACTAAAGTTCACTCCATAGCCCATAAAAACCTCAGCTTGTTTGCCGATTGGACAGGAAATATTGTCAACGGTCATTCATCCCCCAACCTCTTATTCCAGTAAGGCATTTATAACGTTTTGCCAGACGTATGGTAATTTAGAACTGTTTGACCTTTTGGATCGGCTTAGCTTGTCAAAACAAGAATGAGGAAGTTAACTTAGCGCCGAAATATTAATTAAATACTGAAAAACGACGACATGAAAGTACAGGTACGGCACATTTTTCACCAGCGGACATGTAATTGACCTGCGCGTGTAAAGTTGGCAGATAACTAAGCGCTACTACGGTGCTATTATTTTGTTTCCACCTCACTATTATTTAGTTTGTTGGTGAATTACTCACACCGCATATGATCACTTACAATTTTAATCTATACTCCCAAAGAGTGGATTGAGTTTAGTTTTAGCCATCTTAAACTACGATTCAAACTTTACAAGCATGTTAACCCGACCGACTTTGAATAATTGCGTTCATAGTACAAACACGAAATGAATGATACTTTTATTTTCGACACTTTATACAGAGCTTGTATTACAAAGGGGAAATATTCATATACTTTTCAGTGTCCTTTTTTTTTATGGCACTGACAAATATTTCAATATTTCAATATCTTTTATTATGCTATTACGTTACTTGTTTTGAAGGGTTTGTTTGCTCAATTACGAGTAGTAAACAAGATATATTGTTCGAAGGTGTTTTGTTTAATGACCGACATTAGACTCAGCTTGAACCCAATTATAAAAACCGATTTCGATCTGATTATTACAGTTCGATGCGTATGAACTATACAAGTTGAATTGGGCTTTTCATGATTTTTTTTCTGATTTCATTCTAATCCATGGTATGTCTAACAATAGTAACTAAACTAGTTTTGTTATGACGGTGAACTTCTGGACGTCTACCTCAGATGAAGAAAAAAATCAGTTTTAATATATATTTGTATAGCTTATTTAATTTTTGATACGCCTTTCAATAACACTAACGGTTTATTGTTAAGTCAGGTTGTTTAGAAAACAGGCAAGCCAACAAAATCGTCAAAACAGATAACACTATTGAACGCTGCCAACGGTGTTTATTGGTTTGTTGATAATTTACTTTTCTCGTTCCGTTGATAAGTTCAAGTCTTTGTGAAACTCTCCATAGCTCAAAACCATACCAACATTAAAAAAACACACACAAAATAAACACTCAAAATTGTTAAAATATGAACGCAGTGATTGTGTGAGATATCCCCGGTCATCTTAGTTTTTCTTGTATGGGACCTCATGTACATCGATGTTCACACATATACCACAATAATTGTTATCTAATGGCAAAGGTACTTTAGCAAATGTACTCACTTTATCCTACAGCTAAATGATTTCATAGAACATAATAGGACCCATACAGAAAAGATAAGGTTTATCCCACACCTAGGTTTATCCCACACCTAGTCATGTGTGGAAGAAGGTCATATTACTCAGAATCAACTATAAAGTATTCATTTTTTAGTAAAATCGAATCAGAATCAACAAAACAAACAATTTGATACCAATATGTGATATATTTTAAACACAAAATGCAACACAAACAGCCAAAAAACTTTTTTTTTACAAATATAAAGCGCGCGTGTTTATTAACAGGTAAAATGACAAAAGTCGTATTATTTCCCGGTAAAACTGCAACTTTTAAGCGATTTCTTTCATTATTTTTTTTTAAATCGGGGTATGATGAACAGAAAAAACAGGTTACATTTTTTTCAATTATTTTATAGGATAAATAGAATACTATGTTAGTGTGATTGTGTACTTAAATTTATCCCACTCGTCTCAGAAAGGCTTACAAGGCTCGGCAAGCCACGCCATGTAAACCTTTCTTCATTCGTGGGATAAATTTAAGTACACAATCACACTAACATAGTATTCTCTAACTTTCTTACGCCCTTTTTATTGCGTAAATTTCTGTGCAAAGAATGCTTTATTATTGATGTTAACACGTGACTACAGTTCAAACCAACAATTGTTGTGAATAGTTTCTTATGACTAACATTTATAATGATATAATTTTCAACTTGTAACCAAAATTACAAGTTGTCAAACCTAAGTATTTCATTAAATTATATGTAAGTGTTTCAACGCCTGTCGCACATTTATCGTCGAGGCTGACTACGCGGATGTAATTGTACGCTTCGTTGCTTAACAGTACCTACCGGTAACTTGTTTATGTGATACATCTGACGAAAAAAACTGTGTTTATGTGGCTATGATTCAGACTTAGAAAGGAAATCTGCGTAAACACGTTATATATCACAACTGCCATGCTTTCATTTGAAATGGGATGAGAATTTCCTTGTCTTCGTCATAAATTCACCTCTCGTAAACATTCGTGATTGTAAAAAAAATACGCGTCGTTGTTAAGCTATGATTAGCTAACACGAGCTTACGATAGCTGTACTTATGCACTATCAAAGCTTTGTCTGTTAGTGCTTAAGTTAAAAAAACTCGGTAAAATAAAGATAAATCTTTATTTGCGGAAAATGCACGCGAATATTGACGTGGGGTCACGAATAACAGATTGTTTTGTTGTGTGTAAACCTATGTACGACAATTATTTTGCCGGACAGTATATAATTATCTCATCGGTCAACCGGAAAGCGAGGGTGACCTTGCGCAGAATAGATGTATGTCCTTTTTTTATATGGATAATTATAAAGAATGTATGTGCGTCGATTATAGATTACATTTGTTGTTTTTATTGTTTTATATTATGATGAATGTTCGTGTAGGGCAATCTTAGACGCAATGTCTGAGTATATTGAACATGTTTTGGACAATACAAAAAAGTGAGTATAAGATCATGCAGATGTTGCGATAATTATTGCTGATTTCTTAAGAAGGTCAATCAGTACATTGAAATAACAGTTAATATTGATGTTTTCTCAAAATAACGGGTTTTCGAGTATGATTCAACAATTGCTTACACATGGGCAGAAGTTTCTTTTAATTTATTCCCCAGTGTAAGCTATTAAGTATTCCAAAACATAACTCAAAATGTTAATGTATATTCAAAGAAGCGGGCGATTAAATAATGTTGCACACATCTTTCCTTAAACTTCCCCGCTATATTGACCAGTACAAAAATCGTAAGATGTACATTATTCGCAAGCTTTGGTAAAATCCACAAAAGACCCAAACCCAGCCCCCAACCCGAAAAAAAAACACACAAACAAAAACAACTCCTGTTGTAAAACGAACCATTCAACGAAATAGTAGTTTGCTTATGAACACACATTCGTCAGTTTAAATGACTAACTGACTTGCAATACTATATTGAGTTGCCCTTGTCATTTTAGCATTCCAAAGATTTTTAAGCTATATCGTAAGGAAAAATTTAATAAGTTTCTAACACGCTATTTTACTGTTCATGCTGACAATCCCGCAGTAATATAATTCGTTAATTAGAAAATGTCGTGAGCCAGAATTCCCTGTCGACTCAAAGAAAAGGGACAATTTACAATCATTTCTCTTAGATATTTGTGTATCGATCTATAACTTTGTAATGCAAATGTCAAAGGGTCTCTGGAGTATGTAAACATGCAGAAGAGAGCCAGTGCATACGGTTTCCGAGAATGTCCTCACAATGAAAAACAAATTACCGACTGTATTGTATATTAATATATTAACGACCACAGTTGACAGATATAAAACTAGAGCTTGCGCGGCAGAGGCCGACGCGTATCCCCACACCGCATAGATGTTATATTAGAAGGCAATTTGTGGTGGACAAGGCCTATGTTGGTGGGGCCCCGGGGAAGGTAATGTGGACATGGATGGTCGAGATAGACCGTGTTGTCATAAGAGATGTTCAGTATTAATTTGAAGTCAATTGGTGAATAAATAAAGAAGTTATGTTAAAACAAAATTTTGGGTGGGCGTGGTCTATGTGGGCGGGGCGCCCCAGGATTGATAATGGGGCCATGCATAGTTGAGATTGACCTTATTGTCATAAGAAAAGTTCAGTACGACTTAGAAGTGAATCGGTGTAGAAATGAAGAAGTTACAGTAGAGGGCAATTTTGGGTAGAACCAAACATTTTGGTACGAAAATTATGGGTACGAAAAACATATGCCAGAAAAAAATTAGGGTGCAAAAAAATTGGGTTACGAAAAAAAAACAAATTGGGTACGAAAACAAAATTGGTTACAAAAAAAATTGGGTACGAAAAAAAAATTGAATACGAACAAAAATTTGGGTACAAATAAATTTGGGTACGAAAAACATTGGGGTAGGAACAAAAATTTGGGTAGGAAAACTAATTTGGGTACGAAAAAAAACTTGGGTATGAAAAAAAATTGGGTACGAAAACATTTAGGTACGAAAACAAATTTGGGTACGAAAAAAAAATTTGGTACGAAAAAAAAATTGGGTAGGTAAAAAAAAATGGGTAGGAAAAAAAATTGGGTACGAACAATTTTGGACGATAAAAATTGTGGTGGTACGGGGAAGAAGTACGCGTGCACCTCTCGATTAATTTGAAAGAGGACGGGAACCAAGCTGCCTTTACCTTTATCAATGGCCCTGGGGTGGGTAATGTGGACATGGATTGTCGAGATAGACCGTGTTGTCAAAAGAGATGTTCAGTATTAATTTGAAGTCAAATGGTGAACAAATGAAGAAGTTATGTTAAAACAAAATTTTAGGTGGGCGTGGTCTATGTGGGCGGGGCGCCCCAGAGTTGGTATTTGGACCATGCATATTTGAGATTAACTGTATTGTCATAAGAAATGTTCAGTATCAATTTGAAGTAAATCGGTGTGGAAATGAAGCAGTTAGTGTAAATTAATGTAAAATAACCTAAAAAAATTCCTTCTACACTATTAGCACTAGAACCTTGAAAGTTACACACATTGTAGCTATGAGCATATGTGCGACGGTGCACTATTTAGAATTTTGATCTGACCACTGGGTCAAAAGTTATTATCATGTCCGTCGCATGTTGTTAGAAAAATGATTGTTTTTTACCCATTTTACCCATTTATTAACCCATAAATTTTTACCCAAGGGGTCAGATCGAAATTCCGTCACCGTCGCACATATGCTTATAGCTACCATGTGTGTAAGTTTCAAGGTTCTAGTTCTAATAGTGTAGGAGGAGATAGTGTCCAGGACAGATGGACAGAAAGCGGAGATCAATACAATATCCCCACGCTTCTAAAAGCGTGGGGATAATGAAGACTGTTTGGTCTATTAACTATTATAGATATTGTGATACACTCTAATGCATCGAGTACATCTAAAGCCAATATATTTCATAATGTGACACTGTCCATGCTTATATATTTATGGAGCATGTTTATGCATAGTGTGTGTGTGTGTGTGTGTGTGTGTGTGTGTGTGTGTGTGTGTGTGTGTGTGTGTTTAAAACCATGCAATTGAGCTACAGTGAAGAGGTTTACACTGAAATAACGATGCTTGACCAAACATGTGTGAAATAACGTCATCTTGTGTCGTCATAACGTTATTTCCTCCTAAAAGTTCTCCGATTATACACCGTGGGGAAAATCATAAATAATACAAAAAAGTTAGTTCACTCGTGAAGTTGTATCGATATTTTCCATATACAACAAACAAAACATATATAGATCGACCTTTGACTAAGTTCTTTGTCGATTCTCTGAAATGAAAACAGGTGATTTGGAGAACCCGCAGATGTTTGTGGTACTATAAAATGAAGTTGGTATTACAGCTTCCAGTTACCATATAGTAAGACAGCAGCAATTTACAGGTATTGCCGAGCAAACACAAAGCGTGATAATATTTATTGATTCAGCGATGTATAGAAGCATTCTACAAACATTTGACGTTTTAACATTTAATGTGGTGCTAGGTGATACAACTACACAAGTAAGTTACTTTTTCAATCAATATCATTTCAATGAAAGTCACAATGTTAATAACCAAACTATAATATGGTTACAAAAACACACTAACAGGGATTTCAAAAATTAACAGCTCTAATGTTCTCTGTCTACACCCTTCTAAACTTTGTCAAATATGTTCGATATATAAATCGCGCCAACATCCTCTTTATGCATTTGTTTTACAAGGTTCACATATAAATCAACTTACGGGGATGCATATTTATTAGTTTAATGCATTATTATATCCGCGGGCATCCGTGAAATGACTCAACATATGAATCTGAAATTTGGCACATCGTCAAGTGGGCTACTTAATGCAACATTTGGAATGTTTATAATTGCACGTCATAGATTTGATTTATATTGTTACTTTAGGTGAATTCGATGTCTTGTACCTTGGAGCAGAATATGCCGATCAACTCTAAACTTATTTAAAATCATGTACAGCTATTTGGCCAATTGAAAACAAGATGAAACGCGTGTTTATTTAACCGTTTTCTCGTAAGCTAGAATGTATGGTGTTCGAAATCTATTTTGTGTTGTTCACATCGGATATTATGATATTGTAATCCCCCTTCTAATGCGATGCTACAATCCTGTTTAGTAGCAGATGTTTCGTTGAATATATACATGTAGTTATTCATGTAGTTAAATTGACACGCCGACGTTGTCTTATTATTTTCTACAGCGAATTTAATTTCTATTTACAGAAAGCCGCNTGCCGCAAACATCGTTTGCTACCAACGGTCTGCAGTAAAACATCTATGTCACAAACATCGTCTGCTACCAACGTTCTGTCGTAAAACATCTATGCCACAAACATCGTCTGCTTCCAACGTTCTGCCGTAAAACATCTATGCTACAAACATCGTCGGCTACCAACGTTCTGCCGTAAAACATCTACGACACAAACAACGTCTGCTACCAACGTTATGCCGTAGAAATTTATAGAGTTGACGGAACAAAGGCTATGGGACTTTTTGAAATAAAATGATTGTTTTTTGATGATATTGTAATTGAATACTTATTTTCAAATATTTCAAAATAAAAAGATGGAGAAAAAATACAAATGTAGCCTATTGTTTCATGGTTGTTTTTTTTTAATTAAGTACATTATTTTGTAAACATTTCAAAAATAGATGACGGAACAGGGAATGTATGGCTTGTTGAAATATTTTTTTATTATTTTATTGTCCTAAAAATTAAATACAATTTATCGAAACGTTTGTGGTATTGGTGTCTTTACCGAATCTTAAGAATCTCAGTTTGCAAATAATACGAATTCATAAATATTGATGAATGCAGAATGTATCAATTACAACTGGTGAATAAGAAATATATTACACAACAAAGTAAAACGTGTTCTATCATATAATAGTTTCATTAATATTTATAATTCCTAACCCTTTTACCTATGAACAGGTTCTTGGCGGTGGATATGCAAAATAAAAAAAGATATTGTCAATTATTCAAGTATTTTCTAAGAAGTATCACTTACTTAGATGTATAGCAAATATTAACAGTCTTTAGTATTAATACAGTAAAATCTCTTACAATAAACCTTTTTAACAAATGCAAGACTTACATGCAGTAGCTTCTGAAAGAAAATGATCAATTGAGCCGCGTCATTCAAAAATGGGTATTATGCCATATGCGACCATCCCAGCTCCAGAACATCCTGCGCATTAAGGGCAGTATGCAGCAGCTACCATAGGCGCTTTATAGCGGAAATAGTAGCTCCAACCGGACTGTACTTAATGCGCAGGCTGTTCGGGAGCTGTGTTGTTCGCATATGGCATAAGACCCATTTTCATATGACGCGGCTCAATAAATAATTAAATATTGATGGTATTTTAAAGTTCTACAGCAAAGTGTTACATAAAATATAATCATTTCCAAAGGGAACACAATAGACCAACGTCTGTTTATATTGTATTTGTCTAATACACAGAGGATGTGTGTTTGCTTTCGGAAAAATACAGTAACATTGTGAAGAAATATGTTTTTCCTTAGTAACTTAAACTGAGCAAACAACATAATTGAAATACATGCCTACAATCATGCATATCGAGCGATGCACGAAGGCAGATTTAAATTATTTTAACAATATTACATTCTTTGCAGAGACTTAATGAGGAACTTAATAAACCCCTATGTCATACAACTTTGTCACGAAAATATTTGCTGGTCCGGTTTTGTTCCTTTTTGCTTATGTTTCAATAATATTCTCATTGTATTAAGTATAAACGTATTACGTGCATATGTTCAGCAAAATGTACGTAAACAAACCACTTGACCGAAACAAAGGCCCATTGAAGGAATTATTTTGCTCGAAGGCAATGTAAACTATGGTGCGTGGACTGTTCAAGATTGCGATATGACCTTTTTTAAGGTCACAACTTTTTTTATTTTTTCACATCCGCAGTCCTCTTGTAACATACTTTACTACCATTGACATTGGATGCTCAATCTTTATTGAATAATATATTCCTCTGGCGTAAGAAAGTCAATGTTTCTGTTTACAATGCTTCATTTAAAAATGGTGTATAATAATAATTCTGATGGCAATCAAGTTTTTAATTTTAAATAATATAATATTTACATTAATTGTGAATTAATTTCTAAAAATGAAGACTTTAGTTGAATGATGTGTTCACTTTTGTAAATTATGACATGTGGGTAATGATAAAAGCTTAATTTTATTGAAACATTAATGGGCATACTAGAATGAAATATCAATAATTTTATTCCAAAAGTATTTCTGTTTCTAATTGTATTTTTTTTAAGTGTTTTATGATGAGATCATTTTTGGAGCAATACACATTAAACACATGGGCTTAGTTTTGTATAATCTGTTTAATCTTAAATATGTAGCTGAAATAGATTTTTATCGGTTTTAATGGTCTTTGCTCTATTTAAATCTAAATTGCTTTACCAAAGCTTACAAACTACACAAACGGTGTCATTATACACTTTTATGAGAGCTTCTTGTTTGTTTTGACATAAGTGGATATTTAGCTGGTTCAAAGCGAAAGAGCATATTGCACACTTATAAATAAAATCAAAACAACACCGGTCAGCCAAGGATATTAGTTCATTTTTCATATAGTATGTTAGGTATTAACTGTAAACAATTTATAAAAAAAATATCAAGCTTTGAGAAAAAATCCCCAGAATCATTCACAAGAGCCTTTTACATCTGCGTCTTTTTAACAATCACCTGCTGGCAATTGACTAACCTTCAACTATTAACAAGTACTTAAAGTCTTGAGAATAAGCACCGGCTAATCAGGGACGACACTTTCCGCTGTTATGATATTTTTCGTTTAATGAAAGTATCTTCTAAGCCAAAAGCCAGCTAAGGTAGGACGTGGCGTCCCTGATAAGCCTGTGCGGACTGCACAGGCTAATTTGCGACAACACTTTACGCAAATGCATTAAGCCCCGTTTTCTCAAAGCGCGATTCATTTATAATGACTTCAAGATGTTCAAGTGGAGATTGCTTATCATACTTGATTATTTCTTTGCGAACGCAAATCGTACTTACTTATCTAAGAATCATACTTCTTTACCTGCAAATGGAAAATCGATGTTTTGAACCTTTTCAAACAAAACTAATAATAACAAAATATTCTTGAGAAATGATATTCGAATTACACTCGTGATTATAACGTCCTTAGTATTCCGTAATATGTTATTGGAAAACAGCTGAAAAGCAATCGCTTGCAACAGTTAAATGTGTTTGATTTAATTATGATGGTTCTGAAAATATATATATATGGAGAAGATACAAATACAACGCAAAAAAAACTAAAGTTTTGCCACTGTAACTGCCGATTGCTCCGAAAGTATTGTTTTGAAACGAAGTGTGAACTTGACTATTTAAGATCAGGAAACCTGAAAAGTATAACATGCATCACAATTCCATCTATTGAATTTACATTGCAATAATTTGTATACAATATTTATGCTTTGCTAAAAAATCAAATAAAAAGGGAGATACACTTAATAAGTTTTAATGAAATTGCAATGGGATTTTTATTCGCGTATTTATTTCTCAAGCGTATTCAATCACTATATGAAGTTTATTTGAATCCCTGTTATGCTTTATCTGCACAATACAATGCCAAAAACCGAAAACAATAAACATACTTTTAATACATTCCTATAATCATGTATATCTAGCTATGAACAAAACAGGATTAAATTATTTTAACATTCGGTTGAAATCAAAAGTCTTGGGATAGACCTTATTCGGAACTCAATAAACCCCTACCTACAAACAACTTTGTAAAAAAAAATATTGATTGCTCACAGTAGGTTAAATGGCAATACATTACTTCGTGCATTTCTTTGATACGTATTTGTACATGTTGTAAACAATCGATACATAAGATTGACGTGAGTTCCGAAAACATCAGTGGTCGAAATTTGCAGCGAAAAAACATTCGTTTTAATAATAGTACAATACTTTTGCCAATACTCAATCAATAATCAAAATAACAGATAAAGCTTGGTAAACTATAATAGTTATGCGTAACAAATGAATTGCAAGTATTTTGTTTGCAAATCATGATTGTTTACCGTGACAATTTTTCGAGTTGTTATGTGAAGTTGTTATGTTATTTTGCTTATGTTTCAATAATATTTTTATTGTTTTTCAATCTATCAGAAACGAAAAAACAATTATTACACTCTCAATCAGTTAACAGGTTCTTTGAATAAAACAGCAAATTAAATCAAACTAGAAATGGCGCGGCAGATGCCGGCGCGTATCCCCACGCTGCATAAATGTTATATTAAAGGGCAAATTTGGGTGGGCAAGGACTATGTTAGTAATAAATAAATTTTAAAGAGGACGGGAACCAAGCTGCCTTTACCTTTATCAATGGCCCTGGGGTGGGCAATATGGACATGGATGGTCGAGATAGATCGTTTTGTCATAAGAGATGTTCAGTTTTAATTTGTAGGCAATTGGTGAATAAATGAAGAAGTTATGTTGACAGAAATGTTTGGGTGGGCGTGGTCTATGTAGGCGGTGCGCCCCAGGGTTGGTAATGGGGATATGCATAGTTGAGATTGACCGTATTGTCATAAGAGATGTTCAGTATCAATTCTAAGTAAATCGGTGTATAAATGAAGAAGTTAATGTAAAATTACCTAAAAAAATCAGTGAAAATCTCTGACCCGGCCCCACACCAGCCCCCATTGGACATTATTTCCTCCAACACTATTAGCACTAGAACCTTGAAACTTACGCACATGGTAGCTATGAGCATATGTGCGACGGTGCACTATTTGGAATTTTTATCTGACCCCTGAGTCAAAAGTTATGAGGGTTGGGATGGGGCCGGGTCAAAGATTTTTACTCATTTTTTAGGCCCCGCCCCCAATAACTTTTGACCCAGGGGTCAGAACAAAATTCCAAATAGTGTACCGTCGCACATATGCTCATAGCTACCATGTTTGTAAGTTTTAAGGTTCTAGTGCTAATAATGCATGAGAAGATAGTGGCCAGGACGGACGGACGGACAGACGGCGGAGATAACCACAATATCCCCATGCTTTTAAAAGCGTGGTGATTAAAATTTCTGCGAAATGGCAACTTTTACATATACATATTAATCATCTCGTTCAAATTTGAATCATTTCCATTGTTCAATGTATAACGTTTACGTGATTGTTGCGTGCAGAAAGGGGCGAAGTACTGACAGCCGAACTCACGCACAAACTTACGTAAACAAACCACTTGAACGAAACAAAGTACCATTGATGTCATTAATTTGATTGTTGGAAATTCGTACTTTCGCGCGTTGACTGTCAATTGACTTTGCAATCTATAACTTCTTATCAAGATAGCATACTTCTTAAGTGACCTAGGACATAAGATAATTTGAACTTTTTCAAAGATTATATATTCTTGAATTAGCAAGACCTATTCATATAAGGCCCTTTAACTTAAAAGTAGCTCAAATGTGTGTCCCGGGTCTCTATTTACGAATAATTACAACAAATATAAGCGTTAGGAACTGTGTAAGCCATCCATTTGTGACAATAGTCTCAATCACAAACGCTTGATTGTAATTCTTATATCGATCTATACAATCCTAAAGAACAATTGGGAATGTCATTATTAACATCTGCATAGTCAGCAGCATTTTTCTCATCCATGATAACGACGACGACGACAACGACGACGACGACGTTGATGATGCTGCTGCTGCTGATGATGATGATGATGATGATGATGATGATGTTGATGCTGCTGCTACTGCTGCTGCTGCTGCTGATGATGATGATGATGATGATGATGATGATGATGATGATGATGATGATGATGATGATGATGATGATGATGATGATGGCCGACAGCCGAAAGTCATTATCGCAAAATGATGTTAACAAACCACTTGACCGTAATGACGTGCCTTGGATAAAACTATTTAAAACCTAGGCAAAGCCTACTCCTTTCGCGGGCACTGAATGAGAATGCGATAAACAGTTTGTAAGTTGTCAACGATTTCACAATATTTTAACATTTTTAATAATCGTAAAACACTGTTTGACATTGATATTGGATACTTAAATTGTCGGCGTAGCTGTCTGACCCTGATTTTGACCTTATCAGCCAATGAAATGTTGAGGCATTTTCCTGCCAGAAGGCCCGAATGAATAACTTGAATTTTCGCATTTGTTAAAAATATAAACACTAAGTAACCCATTTCACATTCTTATTTTTCCTAAAGAAGCGTTAAATTATCATGCGAAAACCCGCCTGACAATCTGTGTTGTGTAGTATAGTGTAAAGAATGTAGAGCGTTGGGAATTCCCCACTATTTTTTAACATTTGTTCATACGACACGTAGACACATCATCTTACCGCACCGGTGTCGAAATGTCAATATTGCAGACACATTTAGTTGTGCATCCAGTTCGCAAAAATAACACGTATAATATGTAAAGTATTAATTTGCAAATAAATATTCAGACATGACACAATGCAAAATACGGCATACAAAACATATACTTTTGTTTAATTTTGATCCCATATACGAGTGTTTGTCAAGTAGTGATCTAATTTTTAAGCAACTACATAGTTTTCATGTTTTTCTGGTGGACAAGGCGTTCTTAACAACATCTTCTTCGCCAAACTTGTTTGCACCAAAAAAAGTCTTCATTAAGCGTTTAAATTCTAGAAGTAAGGTCTCCGATAAGTTTGTAAACAACCTATTTCCTCATGGGTGTGTATGTGAAATGCGCCTTAGACTTATTCAAATAATCTTTTGCGACAAAAGTCATAACTTTTGGATCTCATTGATTTTATAGACGATCGTTTTTACCAACAAAAAGAAATTAACATCCACTCTGTATATTTTGAAACGATATTTCTTGTTCTTGAATAATATATTATTCTAGTGTTAGAAATTTTTAGGTGTTTCATACAATGGCAAGGTTTTTTAATATTGATGTTAACCTACGTAATAATTTCGATAGCAATATACAACGAGACGATGCTTAAAAACGTGTTAAACAAAACGATAAACACGATTAAAAATATTCTGTAACTGGAATTACAACAGGTAAGGTAAGAATAAACACAAATGACTGTCAACTTTTATACAAAATGTGCATGGGCTGAGTGCATAGTCAGGTGGATAAGTTGACATAGCAACGTTTGAAAATAGCCCAACAAGTCAACCTGATCTAAATGATAAATCAACACGGGCATTTAAGGTTTAGAAACTGATATTACAAACGTCTTCTAAAAATATGAAGACACTCATTTCAAAATCAAAAGAAGATGACAAAACCATTTATCAAATGTTTGTTTTGTCTCCATCAGTTACGTTTGATAAATCGAGGTTTGTCCGAGTGAACAAATGTATGAATTTTTAAGATACTACAGAATTCTATTAAAAGATTTTAGCCCACGTGACAAGGTAATAAACATGGGGACAAAAAACGGATTTTTATGCCCAGGTTTTGATCAATTTAGCCTAATGTAACAGAACTGGAAATAAAAGGAAAGTGGAAATATGAACATAGCGGAACCTCGATTCCGCTTAAAAAACAAAAAAGGTTACAGGGAACTCGGGCGGTAAATAAAACAGCCCATAACCATCTTAATCAGACTATTGTAGTGACTTAAGTGTGACGTGCCTTATGGCGTCGTTTGTAAATTGTAGTCTTCACATAAGTCTTAATTGGCTGTATTCCTAGCAAAGATGATATTGATTGCAGTTTTTCGGACTATTACCATAGTCCGAATTATATGGTCGGAATTATTGCTTCATAGTTCGAAATACATATGCAATCATTTCTAATAAATTAACACTTATAAAATAAAAGTTAATAAATAAATTGGAAGCCTTTTGCCACAACTTTGCTTCTGAAGTGAAGCAATGACTGCAGCTAAGCGGGAACATGGTCGATGGGTCGCTCTGCCATGTTTTATTTTTTTAAATATTGTTTTCCTTGCTTTTCTAGCAATAGCCCTGTTTAAATTACTGTTACCATTTTCGAGTAAATCCGTTAGAAAAAAAAGAAACTAATGATGTTGCTTGCCGGGTTACATAGCTTGACTTCTCTACAGGAGTACCCGATTTATTTTGTCGAACGTATTTTACCAGGCCAAAAGACACCATACTACGTGTTTTTGTTCGCAAAGTAGCACAAATATACATGTACAAGTTATGGATGGTTGATTTTGTTTTCGAATCCACACTGATTATTTGTAATAATGTTTTGACAATTGAGTAAGAAGATTCACCAATAATTTGACGTGTATTTTAGACTTTATATGTAATTTCATGGACACCGCCCTGTAATAACCTGGACTCATTCTTCTAGGAACATACCATAATTAAATAATTAATTATAACATTTCACAGAGAAATGCCACATGATGTAATTTGAATTCTTAATTATTTCTGCAATAAGTAAATCGTAACCACTTTTTAAATTCATCTTGAGAGAAGACAGAATTGTTTCTATTTTGAACAAATTGATTCATGATCTAACCGGCTCCATATATATCCTCCAATGTGTTATTTGATGTTTGTTCATCAGATTCAGTTTCGTGGCTCCCGTATAAGTCAATAAAAGGGGTGTAAAATTCATAAACCATTATCTTGTGTTTATAATGTGTGTGTTTTTTTTACATATTTTAAACACGGTTTTGATTTTTTTTGTTCGACAGCATGCTCATCCGTGGCCTTCTTTAGAAACGTAACGTTCCTTATGTTAACGTTATGTAGAGACAAAGATTACTGCCCTATAATTGTGTTATATATCAGGTAAGGTTTAGAATAAAAGAACGGTAAGTCGTTGTTTTGTTTGTATCAAGCGGGTATATAACACAACGACAGGGCATGATATAATTATTCCAATATATATATATATTGGTTACATATAGCAGTTTATAAGGTTTGCTATAGATACTGGCATGTTATAATTTGTCCAATAAAATTAAAAAGGCCACACGATTATAAACCTTATTCAAAGCTCTTTCACCAGCATTGGAAGACAAGTACTGACATATTAAAGAATCTCGATATCAACCCAACTGGCAAGTAGTATTACGTATAAACGAATAATACTTTTTATATCCATATGACTGTAGCAGTTAATGAACAACGTTTTTAGCATCCATTATGGCATACTTATTAGACTACTAATAACAATTGTACCATACACAAATATGTTACCTCGAATTGCAGATTGCACCACTGTAATAGTCGATAAGTAAAGTTATATACGGATTTCTACTAATGAACTTATTACCAAAGACTCCGTCAACAAAATATAAAGGGTTATAGGTTGATGATCGGAGAGAATAATACACTGCCAAACATATCCCAGTATATAGAACTACCTTAAATACAAAAACATACAATACGTCGTGTGTTTCGGTCTATGAGAAAAATGCTTCAAAATGGCAAGCTTAACAGATTCCATAGACCGCTATTTACTAGGTGTTATTTCTTTCATTTTTGTTCATTTGTTCATTTGGTTTCATCATCAATCATCATCAATCCTTTGAACGGTTTGGCCGTTGGAGGGAAATGATGGACGGCGATACAGAAATCATCCTCCAGTCAGGTCTGTTGTGTACTGATGAGAGTCAATTATCCATGTGAAGGGATGTCTACTCTTTTACATTGTCTATCCGGTTTTTTCGCTGACAGCCTCGACGTCGAACTCCCTCTAGCGTGCACTGCAGAACAGTCTTGCACAGAGAGTCGTGCCTGGTGACGTGTCCAAACCAAGCCAGCTTTAGTCGCTTGACGGTCGCCAGTAGGGGCTCTTGTGGACCAACAAGTATTGCAGTCATGTTCCGGACGTACCCGTTGGTAATGTGCTCCGTGTATGAGGTGCGGAACAGTTTTCGGAGACACTTATGTTCGAATGCCTGTATCCTGCGTTCTGTGTCCGCGTGTAGCGTCGAGGTCTCGCATCCGTATAGAAGAATGATTACTACGAGGGACTTGTAGAACCTTAACTTGGTGGGGAAGCTGATGGAACTGCTTGTACACAACCTGCTCAGTCCGGCTATTGCTGCGGTTGCCATGGCTATTTTTATTCGAACCCCAGCGGTAGTAGCAGTAGTATCAGTAGTAGTAGTAGTAGTAGTAGAAGTAGTAGTAGAAGTAGTAGTAGTAGTAGTAGTAGTAGTAGTAGTAGTAGTAGTAGTAGTAGTAGTAGTAGTAGTAGTAGTAGTAGTAGTAGTAGTAGTAGTAGTAGTAGTA
>VMBQ01005020.1:71053-83999 GCA_007657795.1 Dreissena rostriformis | reverse complement strand
GTGTGTGTGTGTGTGTGATAATGTGACACTGTCCATGCTTATATATTTATGGAGCATGTTTATGCATAGTGTGTGTGTGTGTGTGTGTGTGTGTGTGTGTGTGTGTGTGTGTGTGTGTGTGTGTTTAAAACCATGCAATTGAGCTACAGTGAAGAGGTTTACACTGAAATAACGATGCTTGACCAAACATGTGTGAAATAACGTCATCTTGTGTCGTCATAACGTTATTTCCTCCTAAAAGTTCTCCGATTATACACCGTGGGGAAAATCATAAATAATACAAAAAAGTTAGTTCACTCGTGAAGTTGTATCGATATTTTCCATATACAACAAACAAAACATATATAGATCGACCTTTGACTAAGTTCTTTGTCGATTCTCTGAAATGAAAACAGGTGATTTGGAGAACCCGCAGATGTTTGTGGTACTATAAAATGAAGTTGGTATTACAGCTTCCAGTTACCATATAGTAAGACAGCAGCAATTTACAGGTATTGCCGAGCAAACACAAAGCGTGATAATATTTATTGATTCAGCGATGTATAGAAGCATTCTACAAACATTTGACGTTTTAACATTTAATGTGGTGCTAGGTGATACAACTACACAAGTAAGTTACTTTTTCAATCAATATCATTTCAATGAAAGTCACAATGTTAATAACCAAACTATAATATGGTTACAAAAACACACTAACAGGGATTTCAAAAATTAACAGCTCTAATGTTCTCTGTCTACACCCTTCTAAACTTTGTCAAATATGTTCGATATATAAATCGCGCCAACATCCTCTTTATGCATTTGTTTTACAAGGTTCACATATAAATCAACTTACGGGGATGCATATTTATTAGTTTAATGCATTATTATATCCGCGGGCATCCGTGAAATGACTCAACATATGAATCTGAAATTTGGCACATCGTCAAGTGGGCTACTTAATGCAACATTTGGAATGTTTATAATTGCACGTCATAGATTTGATTTATATTGTTACTTTAGGTGAATTCGATGTCTTGTACCTTGGAGCAGAATATGCCGATCAACTCTAAACTTATTTAAAATCATGTACAGCTATTTGGCCAATTGAAAACAAGATGAAACGCGTGTTTATTTAACCGTTTTCTCGTAAGCTAGAATGTATGGTGTTCGAAATCTTATTTGTGTTGTTCACATCGGATATTATGATATTGTAATCCCCCTTCTAATGCGATGCTACAATCCTGTTTAGTAGCAGATGTTTCGTTGAATATATACATGTAGTTATTCATGTAGTTAAATTGACACGCCGACGTTGTCTTATTATTTTCTACAGCGAATTTAATTTCTATTTACAGAAAGCCGCTGCTGCCATCCGTTCACTCCTTTATTGGTCTGTACAAAATATCTCGGAAAAATTGACAGTTTCTATTCTCGAGTTTAATTACTTCTATCAGCTTAATAACATAATGGCCCTACAACATAATGTTCTTTGGTATATGTGACTATAGTTTTTGATAACACCTTTATACTTATACTTTATTCATTATTTCCAGAAATAAATAATTAAGTTTAAGGCAATTGATAGATAGATGGATAGACTTTTATTATTTAAATCAAGTTTAATTTATCAACGCTGCTACTAATATCGAAACATTTTCATGTTTCAAATGTTTTCAGTTCTATTGTGCGAAGTAATGAAATGTTGTGTATTGAAATCAAGCGGGCAGACACGCTGCAGTAGCGAATTATAACTTCAGATAACAGAGTGAGACTAGCGGCTGCTCGATTGATGTTACGTAATATTGATCTCGTTTTCGTTGCGCTAATACCCGATATTTGCTATTGGTCCGAATAGATGTTTCCAATCTTTGTTTATTTATAGGCCTTTCCTTAAATACATTAAAGTAATGCGCATGCGTAGGGCTGAAAAGGCGGAGTTATTATCGCGAGTTACAGCTATAGGTTTTATCGGTGTCATGTTTGCATATATTTCACTTTTAATGTATAGTTGGTAAATGATTTCACAGAAGCTCTTGTTTTCTGTCACAAAGGACATAACATAAGCATTGGCCTCATAGCATTCCATTCAATTGAACTGCAAAATAATGTAAGCCTCCTGTGGCAACGTTACCATATGTATGAAAGATCTTCGGCTGATACTAGTTGTCTATGTTTAAGGTGTTGTTTGGTATTAACATATTTTGATGCCGTTCTTTTCTTTTAGAAGCCAATGCTATCGTCATTCAATAAGGAATTGTATTGTCCTACAACCTTGGATAGTTTAACCATAACAACAATTCGAATGGCATTTTAATGAAGACTGTGAAGTGCAAGCTGGCATTTGCCATTACCGTAAATTCATTGATCAACCCTTGTTCTCTCAAGTAAGCCAAATGCATGTGTTATTAAAGCCCTACGGTACTTAGCTGTACCAAACTCGGTCGTAAATCCCATACGGTAGGCTTTATATTGTGAACGGTTGAAAATCACAAACATATGTTTGTATGTGTGTATAACAAATGAGCTGTTGATGAGAAATTTCAAAACTCATCAAGTTGTAAACTTTTGGCTCGGTGTGAAAGATATGCACTCCGTAAGTGTCCATAATAATTAAATAATGCCATCATGAAAAACATTCATAAGATTTATATAATTTAACATTGATATAAATATCATCGTTTATTGTTTTAAAACTATTTTTTATTAAAATTGAACCGATTGTTTATGTTTATAATGAATATAACTTTGATTCTTGAAATACATCTGACTATATGCATTTAAGTTTGTTCACTATTTTGCCTGTATTTCACTCTGAAACTATATTCTATTGATATAATATCAAGTTAAATTCTGAGCTACATTTGAAGACAGCATTGTTGGTCTTTTCGGCCTTCACTGTCTAACTCTTAACAGGGTAAAGCCTGCTTATCTAACAGAGTTTAAGAGTTCAAGATTCGAGATTGGTAAATATGATACGGTCGTGTCGTAAATAAGTGGATTCTCTAGAAGTGAACGTTAAGGCAAATGCCGGTGAATCAGTCAGAGTGATAAGCGTAAGCAAAACGTAGTGGATCTGTTATACTGGGTAATACAGAGAAAAATATATTTTACAATGTCGGAATCCATCATTAGAGTTGAGCACAGGCATGTTAGAATATTCAACATAAACATACCCATTTTATTTTAACAAAAACCGTCATCATAACTTATTTGTTAGAGCATAGAAATCATACCTGGAGATCGCCCACGCAAGGTCTAGTCGGTAGACAGATAGTTTTATGTCTATCAAGATAGGAAAAAAAGAATCCTTACGGTCTGCGCCATCCTTATTATCCATTCAAGAGAGATGATATGCACAAAGGGATTGACAAGAAATTCAGCAACAATGAAGAATTTACGGTTCACCCCCAGAGTGCGTGTTGTACGAGTCAAATGAATATACAGACTTTATGTAAGCATATAGTTTAGGGCATCAATCATTATCTTCGTTCGTAAGATATTCATTGTGTTATGTATGCACGAATTTGTGAAACGCGTGATAAATATGGCAATGCGCTATATAAGAAAGAAAAGTCGATACCATATCTATACCAATATTAATGTTTGGAGTACTTTCATCTTAGAACATCTACACTTGCGGAAAACTATAAAGTACTTTTGTTTTTCTGAACACACAATACACATCTAAGCGTAAATGGTGCACGATGCACATATGTGCTAAAATGGTTTTTCAATAGTACACTGACACTGCTATGTGACTCCTGTTTGCATTTTTAAAGTAATTACAATCTGATCAATGGTGGATGATTTCAAAATCATACTGAATATTGTTTTAAAACGTCAACAACTCTGTACCAATGCATTTATTTATGATGATCTTTTTCATGTTTGTATATTCACCTTATATGTTACTTTTAATCTTGTTCAGATTGTATCAGAATGAAGTAAATGGAAAAAAAAACAACAACCAAGACATTTACATTAATTTCATATGTATCATTTTAAATATTTTTAGTACAAGAAACACAATAATATCAATTATATTTTAAATTTAAATACGCATTCAAAACGCGCTCAATGACACTTTCATATGTCGTGTTGACCATAAGACAGCAGGATTATTTTCAAAGTTGTGCATGAACATACTTATATTCATTAGTGTAAAAAGCAATTCATGAAAGGTAATGTTTGGTATTCAGATAACATATAAGCTACTCAATGTTATTTGATCTAAGTTATTTGTGAACTGATTTTAACCGATCTCGCCGTGAACTATCAAAGACCCGGTGTGCTACATTTCAAACTGTAAACTCATAAAATGTTCAAGGCCGTTCCAATTAAACGGGCTGAACTTACGTCTTACATGAAACCAAGGATAGACAAAGTGGTGTTTTAAGTACTTACATACAAAGTGTATNCCATCCTTATTATCCATTCAAGAGAGATGATATGCACAAAGGGATTGACGAGAATTCAGCAACAATGAAGAATTTACGGTTCACCCCCAGAGTGCGTGTTGTACGAGTCAAATGAATATACAGACGTTATGTTAGCATAGAGTTTAGGGCATCAATCATTATCTTCGTACGTACATGTAAGATATTCATTGTGTTATGTATGCACGAATTTGTGAAACGCGTGATAAATATGGCAATGCGCTATATAAGAAGCCCCAGAGTGCGTGTTGTACGAGTCAAATGAATATACAGACGTTATGTTAGCATAGAGTTTAGGGCATCAATCATTATCTTCGTACGTACATGTAAGATATTCATTGTGTTATGTATGCACGAATTTGTGAAACGCGTGATAAATATGGCAATGCGCTATATAAGAAGCCCCAGAGTGCGTGTTGTACGAGTCAAATGAATATACAGACGTTATGTTAGCATAGAGTTTAGGGCATCAATCATTATCTTCGTACGTACATGTAAGATATTCATTGTGTTATGTATGCACGAATTTGTGAAACGCGTGATAAATATGGCAATGCGCTATATAAGAAGCCCCAGAGTGCGTGTTGTACGAGTCAAATGAATATACAGACGTTATGTTAGCATAGAGTTTAGGGCATCAATCATTATCTTCGTACGTACATGTAAGATATTCATTGTGTTATGTATGCACGAATTTGTGAAACGCGTGATAAATATGGCAATGCGCTATATAAGAAAGAAAAGTCGATACCATATCTATACCAATATTAATGTTTGGAGTACTTTCATCTTAGAATATCTACACTTGCGGAAAACTATGAAGTACTTTTGTTTTTCTGAACACACAATACACATCTAAGCGTAAATGGTGCACGATGCACATATGTGCTAAAATGGTTTTTCAATAGTACACTGACACTGCTATGTGACTCCTGTTTGCATTTTAAAAGTAATTACAATCTCAATGGTGGATGATTTCAAAATCATACTGAATATTGTTTTAAAACGTCAACAACTCTGTACCAATTCATTTATTTATGATGATCTTTTTCATGTTTGTATATGCACTTTATATGTTACTTTTAATCTTGTTCAGATTTTATCAGAATGAAGTAAATGGAAAAAAAAAACAATTTACATTAATTTCATATGTATCATTTTAAATATTTTTAGTACAAGAATTTGAATACGCATTCCAAACGCGCTCAATGACACTTTCATATGTCGTGTTGACCATAAGACAGCAGGATTATTTTCAAAGTTGTGCATGAACACACTTATATTCATTAGTGTAAAAAGCAATTTATGAAAGGTAATGTTTGGTATTCAGATAACATATAAGCTATTCAATGTTATTTGATCTAAGTTATTTGTGGACTGATTTTAACCGATCTCGCCGTGAACTATCAAAGACCCGGTGTGCTACATTTCAAACTGTAAACTCATGAAATGTTCAAGGCCGTTCCAATTAAACGGGCTGAACTTACGTCTTTCATGAAACCAAGGATAGACAAAGTGGTGTTTTAAGTACTTACATACACACGTGTATCGTTAGTTTCCACAGTAAAAGATAATTAAACCATCTTATTTAACTATGGCATAGAGACGCACAATTTCTTCCAAATTATTGTTATTGTATTATTATATTTTATTCACACCTTTTATTCAATCACTAAATACATATTCAATACAAAGCATACAAATAATGCATGTATATAACCACTTCGTCCATTTAAGGTGGTATTTAATATAGGAAAAGGTAAGGCAGTGCAATAAAATAAGGCATGATTAGCCAATAAAATATGCTTTAAAGAGATAAAAACATGCACATAAAATGGCAAGGGATTTTAAATTCAAATAATAAATGAAACAACAAAATAATAATTCGTGCTTTTACTTACTTTTATATGTATTGAGGACAGGAAATATGCTATATTAATAAACTATTTTGTATACGTCTATTCAGTATTTAGGAATATATTATGAATAATTGAAAATTGCTTCATACATATGGAAGGTATTACTTACAATGGTTCAACCATTCATGACAGATTCGATACAAACACAATTACACAATTAAATCATATGGAAAATCATAAATACATTTTGTTGATAGTGCTTTGAAGTAGTTTCTGTCAAATTCCAAATGATGTTACTTAATAAGAAAGACAATGTAAGGGAGTTATATCTGTACATTTTTACTAAGACATGATGTGCTTGTCTGTTTTATGATCATGTACCTTTGTATCTCAAAGAGGCGTTGGTGCCAAGCACTTAAGTGGTACTTGTATTATATAGTAAAGAGTGATGAGTAATTCTCATTAAAATAACAATTGTACATGAGAGTTCAAAGTGAGCATTTGGAAATCGATTTATGACCAAAAGCAAGTTGACTATTCAGGTAAGTTAAGTGACACACAACATCAGTTATTGCGAATATGTCTATCAAGTAAGAAGTGGTAATTTAAGGGCCGGAATACACAACTTCTCTCAATCATTATGAATACAAAGACACTTCTTTGTCATGCTAATTGGAAAATCAAATTGGCTCGAACAGCTTATACATTCAGAATTATAGTCATCTGTGCCAGCACAGCAGCCCTCTGACTGATTTTTGTTTGGAGATGATGTTTCCGAAATCAGCCAAAGAATAACACAACTTACCCCAATCATTATGAATACAAAGACGCTTCTTTGTCATGCTAATTGGAAAATCAAATTGGCTCGAACAGGTTATACATTCAAAATTATAATCATCTGTGCAAGCACAGCAGAACTCTGACTTATTTTTTGTTTGGCGATAATGTTTCCGAAATCAGCCAAAGAAATTAACAATTCCGTCGTTATCACAAACGAACTGTTTGGGCTGGTATATCATTTCGAGGCGGTTCCATGCAACGAAAAGCAGGATGAGTACCACGTTACAGAACACGAGGCGGATGTTGCAGAGGCCACATATACTTTCTGGCGCAACCAAGTACAGGGGAAAAAACTGCATCCCTTTGGATAAATAATAAACGTACTGGTATCAAAGCTAGTTGGTTGACTTTTTTTGTAAATAGCGCAAATTAACTGATGACCCACATATTATTTTCATTTTAAAACAATGACATTTTGAAATAACAAGAGAATCATTGGCAGAATTATACATCAACAAATATCAGTACAAATTCAATATCCATGAAGCTTATGGAATAAACAATTAAATTAATCAATTGTTAAAACTGGCGTGATCAAAGTCGTCAAGGCTCATTTTGTCGCCAATATTGTAATGCTCAAGAAAATGGTAAATATAGAATGTTAATCTATATTACAACTTTACTACTTAAAGATTGAAACATTCAACGAAGCTTGAACGCTAATAAATCTTAGTTCTTTTATGGCATCCGTTTATTCCTATTACTCTTTGAAAATTGCTGATAAACAGCAGAAACATTTTTGTTTCAAATGGAATAATACAATCCATCCGTACCTGTTTAACAAATAGCATATCTGAACGCTCTTGATTGTATTCAAAGTTATTAAACCTGTTTAGAAATTGGATCTTCTGTACTAAGATGATATATCATGGCATGAACGACAAACGGGCGCAACGAGCTGTATTTTATGGAAACTGAAATGGCATTATATCATATTTTTATAAAAGAATTTTTTCAGAGTAAGTTGTAATTTTGAAGTCTAAGCATATCAAAGAAAAGCATCTGAGCATAGGTCCGTAAGTTATATGATTATCAAATAATTTACAATAACAATTATATGTTGCTCACTACCGCACACCTCCAGGTACTAAATCTAACAGTACAGATGTCGATGATGAAGATTTGAGGCAAAAGTTCTTCATATGTTTCCGTTTACAAACAATCACGCATTGCACTGTATAAATCTGGAGGAAGTACCATAAAGTACATACTAATATACGATTGACTTGAAATAAAAGGTTTTCTCTCTGAATGGAATGCAACAAAAAAGTAAGAACACACATTATTCAGATGATTAGCTTACACTTCATGAGTGTATGTCATTTCAAAGCGATCACGATCACGCTGAGCGCGTGTGCTTAAACTCTGTAGCAAATGGAAAATAACATGGAGGGTTAACACAGGCTTATCTGTACACAATGTTGAACCGAGCATGTACTTTTAGGACGATTTTTCCTGACGCAATCGTAACTCTTGGTTTGATAGTGGTTGCATCACTCATGCATGTATCTCTAAGTCACCATGAGCATAAGTAAAACTAAATGTTCGTATAATTTGTATTTAATGGCGTGCCAAATTGCACAATTCAATTATATTATTTGGATGCTAAATTATCACATTTTAATTGGATGCTTTTTATTCTAATGCACAGAGAAATATATTTTCATTAACTGTTTTAATTTTGTTTTTAATAACACATGAACATAATGTGTATGCTAAAACTGTTTTCATTAGATACATTTTTTCCATCGCATTGAGCATAAAATTCCTGTTTACAAAATGATGCAACAAAATGTGATTTGATAATTTGAATGCTGGGGTGCATTGCGTATACATCTCTGGCGATGTAACGCAGTTTTCCTTTAGTAAATGCTTGTTAACATGGTTCATTCGAGAAACTTGACCTTTTGCTTTTAACGTTTAAATGCATTTATATCATTGAAAACCAGAAATTCTGATGATAAAGTATTCTCGTCTGTCGTCCGCAGATGTTGGTTACCGATTCGAGGTCATAATTAAAAAAAACTGTTTTAAAAAGATAAATCCATCAGAGTCTGACTCATAGCGATACAAACACATACTTTCTCACCAAGTGTGGCGCATGATTTCCGGCACCATATTGAGATCACATGTTTTAAGTTAAATGGTTTACACGTATAAGGAAATTTGACAATTTTATGTACAGAACTGTATGAGGCACATTCGTACGAATCTATGAATATGGGCACACAATCTGCGTACAAATCTAGGAAACAACTCAATCCATCATATGTATTATTGACACAGAGATTATTATTTGACATTTTTGTACAATCAAACTGAACTCAGCCAACTTGTCAATAGCATCTNATAAAAGTGTCCATTTGTCCTTTCATTGCAAGTATTTCTCTACTTTGATTGGCTGTTATGTGATCAATACGTATAACGTGTGATTTCGTATCGCTGAGATCTACCTTGTACAATGTCAGACTCCGGTCCATCCTATCAACATCATTTATTGTAGAATTGACGTATCTGTGTATCATTTCAATGTTTGATTTCAGCAACTTTTTCTCTGACCCGAAAGCTTTTCTAATTACTTGATTGGAGATAAATTGAACCGTTTTATTCACACTCAGCAACATAACATTAACATTATAATTTAATACGATTTCATATTTCATAGCCATGTGTGGCAAAATAAATATTGGGCCAAAAGTAAAAATATATTGTAACTTATTTTATTTCACTAAAACGTCATAGGTCATTCTAAGAGAAACTTAAAATAAAGTTTATTGTGTTTACATTAACTCTTACATTCTTCTGTTAATGTAGCAATACAAAAGAAAACACATGCAGACATGGCAGAGAGCTTGTACATTGCTTGCACATCTGTTTATTAACTTTTATTAAATATTTGTGTAAATTTATTAAAATGATTATTTGATTATTTTGAACTATGTGTCAATATTTCCGGCCATACACTTCGTTATGGGTCCAATGAACATAGTCCGACAAACTGCAATTAATATCATCATAGTCAGGAAGATACTAAACCAAGACTTTTGGAACAGACTACAATTTACAAAGGCCGCTATACACGTTACTTAAGTTGAAAGCAAACTGATTTAATTCGTAACTTACTAGGTGTAATGCCAATTCCAGCATATATATCTTTGATCATGTTTATCGTTTTGTCTAACACGTTTATAAGCGCGTGTCTTTGTAAATTGCCATCCCAATTATAATATACACTATTTTAAACACGCTAGCCATTTTTAAAAGCATCAAAACCGTGTTTACACTAGTATAATATATTATTAAATAACAAAACATATCTTTGAAAAAAGATATACGGCGTGCATATATGTGTTTGCTGTTTTGTTTGAGAACCATTTTCTAGAAGGTAAACGCTCAACGAAAACTAGTGTATGTGTAGACAAGCTTGGCGATGAAAATGATGTTGTTTACTCTGTTAATCAGATTGCCCGCCAGAAAACGTCTTCCCTCCAGATGTTACGTACACATGGATTTAGCCACTCGACATATACTCGAATGTGACTGTGGTCAAAGATCAACATGCTTAATCGGTAGAGGGTTTTTATGTCGTATTTTGCCTTGTTTCACTTGTGGATTTAAATTTGAAAATGGATATTTTACACATTAAACGTGTTATTTTTGCGAACTGGCAGAAACGCTGAATTTGTCTCCAATGTTGACATTTTGACAACAGTACGGTAAGTTACTGGTAGCATAAAGCCGAAACCGACATATATACTTCTTTTGGTTGCATAACGAAGACTTGTGTCTACGGTTCGTATGAACAAATCTACAAAAATAGTCGAGATATGCGAGCGCTCTACATGCCTTACGCAATACTACACAAACAAGATTGTCAGGTAGTTTTTACATGATAATTTTACACTACTCTAGGAATAAACAGAAGGTCTTCTATATTGCTTAGTTTTTTTGTTTTTTTTTTACAAATGCAAAAACTCCAGTCATTCATTCCGGCGTACTTGCGGGAATTTTCTTAAACATTTTATTGGCTGCTGGTTAAGGTCAATAAAGGTCAAATACGTGGGTTAGACAGCTAAGTTGAAAAATTAAGCATCCCATGAAAATGGCTAAGCATGTATCCAGAGTTGTCAACTCACAAAATGACTCATCGCATTCTATTAAATGGCCCTCTCACGGAGTTAGCATTGCCTAGGCTAAAAATAGTTTCATCCGTGGTCATCATCATCATCATCATTATCATCATCATCATCATCATCATCATCATCATCATCATCATCATCATCATCATCATCATCACCGCAGCCGCCGCCGTTGTCATCATGATCATCATCATCAATATCATCATCAATGTCGTCATCATCATCACTTGCAGCAGCGGCAGCAGCATCATCATCGTCATCATCAGTATCATCATCACCATCATCATCATTATCATCATAATCATCTTAGACGTATGTAGACATTTACCAGATACCACATGCAGCACGTAAAAACTTGCAATAAAATACAGGCCTGCTATTTATCTTTCTCCTCTGATGGTAACATGTGGAGTTTCCTTTGCTTGATATTCAATCTGCTAAAACAGGCATATCTAATTCAGAGCAAACCATTTGTATCTGGTTATCGTTCAACTAAAGAAATGTATGCATATACTGATTAATATTTATGTCTATCATGTTTATCGACAGCGTCTCGGTGTTTATTGCCAGCAGAACTACAATATACACACATTTGAAGACACTTACCATGTTGAACAGCACCTTAAACTTTCTTACGTCATTAGTTAATAAAACTTGAATATCCAATGTCAATAACAACGTATAAATCAAGATGCTTGCGGATGTGAAAATGGGAAGAAGTTATGACTCAACAAAATTGCATATCGCAATGTTTGACATTCTATCAATGGTTATTAGTTTTGGTCAAGTGGTTTGTTTTCGTAAATTTGTGCAGATGGAATTCGGCTGTCAGCACTTCTGCACGTAACACACACACTTCGCTTGATATGCATGATTGTAAGAATGTATTTAAAGTATGTTTCTTTCTCAGTTTAAGTTACTGCGAAATAAAAAGTTTATTCACAAGTTCACGGTATTTGTCCGACATAAACAGATAAAAAGACACGAGTCAAAGTAAAAAAGATATAATTTTAAAAACAAGGTCTCTCTTCAATTCCGATAACCTATTTAGCAACACCGTACAGTTGTATGAATAGTAGCTCTACTGTGTTCCCTTTGAAACTGACTATAATTGCATTAAACTGTGCTCCAGAACTTTGTTATACCATTGGTATTTTATTATTAATTTAGCCGCGTATGAACATGGGTCTATGTCATTTGCAGCCAACGTAGCTCCATGCCAGCAAGCGTATTAAGCGCAGTCTAGTCAGGAGCTACTCTTTCGGCTACAAAGCAGACATGGTAGCTCCTGAATACTGCGCTGAATGTGCAGGCCGGTCTGGAGCTACGCTAGTCGCATATGACATAAGAAATATTTTCGCATTTTTATTTCAGCAGGTACTACATGAAAGTCTTGCATTGGTTAAAAATGTTGTCTTTTGTTTGGAAACAAAACTTTATTTGTAAGAGATTATACTGTTAAACAGACTTATATACTAAAGACTGTTATTATTTATTATAAATATCGTTAGGCCAAATAAAAAATAGGTCCGTTTCCGGTCGCCCGACTTTGTCTCCAGAATCGGCGCCGACCCTCAACTTTTTATTGGGGTCACCAAAAAAAAAAAAAAAATGTTCATTTTCGTGTATTTCGGTTCATTTTTCCATTCGAGTATCCGAAAGACAAAAAAAAAAAAAAAAAAAAATCCCC
>VMBQ01005020.1:45854-70815 GCA_007657795.1 Dreissena rostriformis | reverse complement strand
GGCGAAGCTTCAGTACTCCCTTTGTGTCATCAGTGGAGATACGTTTGTTTAGCAATATGTGGCGTGTTCTGAGAAAACTGGGCAAAATGCTTGTGCGTAAATTGTCATCCCAGATTAGCCTGTGCAGTCCGCACAGACTAATCAGGGACGACAATTTCCGCTTTTATGGAATTTTTGGTTTAAATGATGTCCCTTCTTAGCGAAAATCCAGTTTAGGCGGAAAGTGTCGTCCCTGATTAGCCTGTGCGGACTGCACAGGCTAATCTGGGAAGACACTTTACGCACAAGATTTTGCCCAGTTTTCATAGAACACGTCACAATTTGTCTCACTTGCAAACTGATGCGTATTCTTTCTTTTGCGTTAGTTTGTTTTTACCTTTTCTCTAAGAATGGATTTGTGAATTTCTTTCCAGATAGCATCCTATCAGGTATTAAACTAAGCATATAATTGCCTTAAGATTCGGTAAAGACACCAACATTACCAACGTTTCGATAAACTGTATTTCATTAGAAGACAATTAAAACAATAACATAATAAAACAAAAATGAACAAGCCATACATTCCCTGTTCCGCCAGCTTTTTTTGAAAGGTTTACAAAATAATGTTCTTAATTAAAATTGTTACGACATGATAGGCATTTAAAGGTTTTATGCCGTATGAGACCAATACAGCCCCAGACCACCCAGCGTATAAAGAGCAGTCTGGTCAGGAGTTACTCTTTCTGCAACAATGCAGACATTGTAACTCATGCATACTGCGTTGAATGTTCAGGCTGTTCTGTTAGCGACGCTAGCCGCATACGACATAAGATCCATATTTGCATGACGCGGCTCAATCGATCATTTTATTTCAGCAGATACAATATGTAAGTCTTGCATTTTGTTAAAAATTTGGTCATTTTTGGCAAAGAAAAATTTATCTTTAAGAGATTATACTGTTAAAAAGACTTACATACCCAATTTTGAACAAATGTTTTGCAAAAACTACAACTATATTTCCCAAGTTAAGTAAAGTTATTCGTCGAAATAGTGACCGAAATGCTACATTAATGTATATCTATGATTTTTCTCCAATTCATCTCCAATTGAATGAATGAGGGCAGATAATTTCATAGTTGTATATGCAGGAGCGAAATAGCAGTAGTATTTATTATAGATATCTTCCACCAGTTCTGATTTGTCAAATTGATCGTTCATGGATCACAAAAGGAATGATTTTCAAGTTTTAAGAATATAATTGAATTTTACAATAACAATTTATCTTGAATAATATATATAACTATTCGAAGTGTTGTGCAGTGAATAATAAAGATGTATTCGTCTGTAACTCCCGGTTTCGTCCGAAATTATAAAAAAACACGTTTTGTAAATACACCAAATTTAATACAAGCAATATGATATTTTATAATAAAAGTAAAAACATTGACTATAAATATTGGTTATATACATATCGATAGATATTAGTCAGCATCATGTACACAAAAACGGCTATATACATATACAACTATACAGCAAAAAGTTTAAACCAAAATTGTATAAAGGTCAATTAAATTATCAAAACAAGAAATACGTCTGAAAAAAAAACTAATTTTACATTTCGAATGTTGTTTTTAAACTAGTTTATGTATCTTGACTGTGTAGTAAACAGCTTTAATGTATATATAAATGATATATTTCGTTATCTTTTTAACAGCCAACTTATCACAATGGATTTGAAACCTTAAGGTATTACCTGCTTGTTACACGACACTACTAAAATACTTATAAGGCTTATTGTTTTCCGCCTGTGTTATTTCGTACCGGCGATACAGTATATTTGTAAATGTACACGTTCTTCATCAAACCTCAGACATGGTCAAATGTGTCGTGTTCTGAGAAAACTGGGCAAAATGCATGTGCGTAAAGTGTCATCCCAGATCAGCCTGTGCAGTCCGCACAGGCTAATCCGGGACGACACTTTCCGCCTAAACTGGATTTTCGCTAAGAAGAGACATCATTTAAACGAAAAAATTCCATAAAAGCGGAAATTGTCGTCCCTGATTAGCCTGTGCGGACTGCACAGGCTAATCTGGGATGACAATTTACGCACAAGCAATTTGCCCAGTTTTCTCAGAACACGCCACAAATAACAATACGAATTCATAAATCAATGTTCACAATAAAGTCCATATGTTACGTTTGAATTAACTAACTGGAATATGTACAATCAAGTTAACATAGAAACGCTCGAGGAGAATGTATGAATCTATGTGTGTGTTTGTTTGTTTAGTTCAATTAGTTGTTAATTAAGTTAGTTCTTAACAGCAATTGATGTCTAGATCAGGTCCACCTCACACACATACGGCATTAAGTACTGGCAATCGTGATCATACCACTCTCCATTAAGCATATACAAACAATTATCTGAATAAATTGATAAATTATTCGGTTTATTTTCGGCCCACTTCTGGAATCCTCCCTGATTCCGCATCGGAATACGAACTCCGCTATGTGTCCATTTCCAGTCTCCCTTTTTAATTATGTCACTGCCACCAAGGTAAAACCAATTATATCCATCTATAAATGTCTGTTTAATGAAGGCGTTCTCTTCCTCACTGCTGATCTCTACCATGTACCCACCGAGATCAGAACAGTTTCTAGCTGCCGAGTTATAATCCGTATATCTACTACGTAGATGGACATAGATAGACCTACCGTGCTTGCCTACTTGACTAACCTCCTTCAAACCATACTCGGTTAAGCGCTTATTCAAATCTGCCTCTCGCATCCTCGCTTTGGAAACAGGCAAATCCGATATGTCAAGCCTTATTTCTTCTAATCCGCGTTTAAATGTTTCATTCAGAGAATCAAATTTAGTCGTGACACTGTCCATTTGTTCTTTCATTGATCGACTTTGATTGACAGTTATGTCATTAATACGTTTAATGTGTGAGTTCGTTTCGTCTAGATCTACCTTGTACGATGTCAAACTCCGGTCAATCCTATCAACATTTTTGATTGTAGAATTAACAATTCTGTGAATCATTTGAACTTCATTTTTCATCGACTTCTTCTCAGACACAAACTCTGTTCTAGTGATGAAACTACTCATTTGTTCTTTCATTGCAAGTATCTCTCGATTTTGATTGACTGTCATGTCATTAATACGTTTAACGTGTGATCTCGTTTCGCTGAGATTTGCCTCTAATTTATCTACCCTTGCTTGAAAACTAGTTAGGGTCGAATGGACAATATTCTCTATTGCTGTCATCCTTGTTTCCTGGATCTTATCTTGTTTATCCATTTGGTGCGCTATATCAAGCAATTTAGTCATGAGACTGTCCATTTGTTCTTTAATTTCTCGACTTTGATTGACTGTTATGTCATTAATACGTTCAACGTGTGATTTCGTATCGCTGAGATCTACTTTGTACGATGTAAGACTCCGGTCCATCCTATCGACATCATTTATTGTAGAATTGACATACCTGTGTATCATTTCAATGTTTGTTTTCAGCAACTTTTTCTCTGATCCGAAAGCTTTTCTAATTACGTGATTGGAGATAAATTGACCACTTGCCTCCTGTCCCTTTTCGGCTTTTTCACATCCGCATTGGCTGTCGTTTTGGACTTTACTGGAAAAGCCATCTTTTCCATGCAAGAGCTGTGCTAACTGGCTGGAAATATTTCCCATATCATGGCGAAGTAATCCAATTTCTACCTCCATAACGTCTCTAATAGCGTTTATTTTTTTATCCATCAAATTTACAAGTCCTGAGCTACACACGATGGTAATAAGTAGACTCATAACCGTTAGCCTGAAAATGAACGCCATAGTTGTGCTAAACTTTACGGTTTAACTCTATGTAAAAGTCACAAATTTACCAATTATTTAATTTGCTATTTTTAAACCGGTGTCTACAAAAATTGTTCTTACACGTTTAACGGCTTTCTGACAACTGAATCATTTTATCAAATTTGTTATTGGTCCGCTACAGCCAATGAGAAATATGCACTTCAACGTACAAGTGTGTACACACTTCATGTGGATGTGCGTATGGTGCAATGTTTATCGGGCCACTACAACTAATCAGGAATAGGCACTTAAATGTACAAGTGTTTATCAACGCATGCGGGTTTGTGTATGGTACAATTAATATAAGTAGTCCAGTAAGTATGCCATAATCGATACTAAAAACGTTGTTCATAAACTGCTACAGTCATTTGGATCGAACCAGTATAGTTCGTTTATACGTAATACTACTTGCCAGTTGGGTTGATATCGAGTTCCTTTAAAATGTCAATACTATGCCTACTTATGCTGGCGAACGAGTTGTGAAATTGTTCTGGAGTTTCACTTCTTTATATTTAATAAGGTATTAATATTGTGACAGAGTACTAACGTTATTGGAAGATGAATAGCATGCCATAATCTATAGCAAACCTAATAACCTACTACATGTATATATAACCAATATCTATTTGAATAATTATATCATTCCTCATCGTTGTGTAATGCATCAGGCTTGGCACGAAAACAAAACATCGGCTAGCCGTTCTTTTATTCCTTAACCTCACCTGATTTATTTATTACACAACGATAGAGCAGTACTTGTTATTCTCTATATAACGTTTGCATAAGAAACGTTAAATTTCTTAAGAAGGCGTTGGATAAGCAAACTGTCGAAAACGAATTCAAAACTATGTTTTAAACATGTAAAAAGGCACATAATTAATTTATTATACAATTATCTTATGCCTTATACGGGGTCAAACAACTCAATCTGATCAACAAGCAACGAATAATACATTGGAGGATATATATGACGGGTTAGATCTTGAATTCAATTAGTCAAAATAAAAACATTCGGTCTTCTCGCAAGATAAATAGAAAACGTGGTAACGATTTACTTATTGCAGAACTAATTACGAATTCAAACTTCATCATGTTGCATTTCCTTGCGAAATTGTATAACGAATTATTCAACGATGACATGCTCCCATAAGAATGAATCGAGGTTATTACAGGTAAGTGTCCATGAAACCAAAAATGTTCGTGTATAACACTCTACATGTATATTACAAATTTTAAAATACACATCAAATTACTGGTATTTTTTCTTCTTCAATTGCCAAACCATTATAATATACAATCAGTTGTAAGGTCAGTTCTAAATTTGTCAGAAGTCTATAATCAAAATAAGCTAAAGTAAATTCTTAAATACTTTTATAAACGATCATCCAAATAAACTCAATCATTTAAAGTCAAGCAAGGTGACCCGGCCAGCAGTATCATGTGTCTTTTTCTTAACGATTTACTTTAAAATATTAAACGTAATTTATAAAGGGTTATTGATAACTATTAACATTTTCATGTGTGAAGTTTATGCATTAGTTTTTGAAAATGACGCCACTACATTCAAGTTTTTACTAAACGATAATGAAATTAATTTTTACACATGTGAATTACGTTTACACGTAAAAAAAAGGAAAATTATGATCTGTGTTAATGGAAGGCGTTCATCATTAGATTTTGTATGTCTTTAACTACATCATTTCATATATTATTCAGTAGTCGTTGTTTGGCGGAAAATATAATATATATTATTCATTCAATTGTATGGGTGCTCATCTGTTTTTAAAACGAACGTCATAAACTTTCTACCAAACAATTTCTAGGTCTTAAGCAATTTAGAATTGCAAAAAAAGTACTCTTGTATGTACAGATCTTTCAAGTCTCAAGTCATCTTGAGAATCAAGCTTTTGAGCTTCGGATTACACTTTCACGCTCAATTTAGTACTTCGCTATGATAAGTTTTGATGAAAATATTTAGAAATGTCGATTCTTTACCGCTTACAGCATTTGGGTTCGACGATAGCTGTTTTAATCAATATTTGAACGTATAATCGTCCGGGCTCCTGTAACTATTTGTAATCCAATTAAATGGCTTATTAGAAGGGGTGTACTAATTTTGATAGTTGCAGGTGCGTAGGTAATGGGGCGGCCGGGGCGGCGGCCGCCGCCCCAATATTTCGGCTAGTCGTTGTTTTATAAATAAAACGTAAAATCCACCAAAATCGCCGCCCCAAAACCAGTATTTTTGTTATCACGCGCCGACAGTGCAGAAGCCATGTGTCCCCTCTCCGTCTGCTCCGAGGTTGCCAATAGTGATGTGTCAATATCCCTTGTTAGGTGTCATAAACCAGGGGCCCTGGTAAAAGTCATTGCGTTAACTGTTTTATTGTTCTTTTCCGTGATTGCACTATCGGTGTTTTGATTATTTGATTAAGGACAGGCTATTCTTTTAATTTTAATTGATCGGTTTAATTCAAAGGTAACTGCCACTTAAAACAATTTTGAGTAAATATACGCGTGAAACACATTAATTTGATTGAAAATATTTGTGTTCTCTAAGAATAACAGTTATTATTTGATTAGAAATCATTGAAACAATATCATATGTCGTTCAAAATGAGTATTCCTAATCAGCCTCGAAATTTTGCTTTTCCTAAGCGTACATTCGGGAAGAAAAAGCAAGAACAGCGTTTTTTCCTATCTAGTTGGTTTGATTCGTTCACATGGCTCCACTACGATGAGGTATGTATATTAGTATTACATTTTAATTTGCGATCGTTCTTGCCTTTTATGAACCTAACGTCTATCTAAATACAAACGAAATTTAGAAAAGAAAAAAATACTCGTATTGTTGCTTTATAATGTTTTTTTTTATTATTATTATCGTTTATATTTAGCACAAAATTAACTACAATGTTATTATTTTCAGAGATTTCTGGGTCGTCGTCGGCGGCATTGGACAAACTATTTCATGACAAACTGAGAGTGGGACAAAAATCGAGCATTTATATCAACATGAGAGTTCCCCCAAAAAACACCATATTAATTGTAATTGTGAAAAAAATCGGAACCACGGGAGAGGACCACCCTCTCAAACGAACCCCTTTATGTTCCCAGAACAGAAACTTGACCGCCGCCCCAATCGTTGGAGGTTATCGACGCCCCTGAGTTGTGGTGCGCGAGACAAAAAAAAAACACTTTGTAAACATTTCCGATGCTCGGTCTTTTTATATCAGAGCCGCTGCGTATATCTCTTAAATCACCCTAGTATTGACCTTGTATCCCGAAAAGAAGCTTCGCCATTCACGCATATTTCATGCCACCTTTTTCAAAAGCGGGGGAATCTGATCTGCCCTCATCTGCCCGTCCTTACTTCAATTCTATCCATACAACTCGCAAATTTGACTTTGGATGACTGGACTCTTGAGCGTCTTTAATATTTCAAGTCTGCGCAAACTCCGTCCGAGCCCGAAGCTAAAAAAAACCTGTCGAACTATATCTGTTGCTCTGTTCTAGTCAGGTGAAATTATATGGGCCTCGCTAAGTGAAAACGGGGTTTAATGCATGTGCGTATAGTGTCGTCTCAGATTAGCCTGTGCAGTCCGCACAGGCTTATCTGGGACGACACGTTTCGCCTTATAATTATTTTTTTAACGAAAGTCTCTTCTTAGCAAAAATCCAGTTAAGGTAGAAAGTGTCGTCGCAGATTAGTCTGTGCGGACTACACAGGCTAATCTTGGACGAAACTTTACGCAAATGCATTTAACCCCCTTTTCACAGAGCGAGGCTCCTATAGATAACAATACTCATATGGTCGATGTATAGACGATCAAGCTTGGTATAAATCGAAATGCTATGACAATGGCTAAGAAATAACAAGTAAAACTCTGTGTTTTTTTTGTAGAGAAGTCAGCCATATAATTTAATATAATTGATTTAAGTTAAATGGTGAATGTATTCGAATATATTTTCTTTTAATTTAATATTATAATGAAATAATGGTAATATTTTCAGTGAAACAGAAATTATTATCAGATACCTCTACAGTTTTCCGCACCATGCATACACAAGTCATGATGTTCTGTAGCCTTCAATGTGAACACTATTAGAGATAAACTTAAAATGAAGTGTATTGTGTCTACATTAAGTCTTCCATTCGTCTTGTAATGTAGCAAGAAAAAAAGGAAACACATGCAAACATGGCAGAGCGATCTATTTTGGGAAAATGCTTGCACGTATGTGTATTTACTTTTTTTTTAAAACGTGTTGATTTTTTTCTATTTAAATGACTATTTGATTATTTTAAACTATGAATCGATAATTCATTGCATACACTTCTTCATAGGTCAAAAGGACTATGACCGTAGTCCGGAAAACTGCAATAAATATTATCATAGTCAGGAAGAAAGTAAACCAAGACTTTTGGACTATATACAAAGAACGCTATAAACGTTACTTAAGTTGACAGTCAATTGATTTAATTCGTACCTTACTAGGTACTTGAAATGCGCGCGCAGGCCGGAAACCTCGCTCTTTCTCTAAAACAAATCACTTTCAGTTTCATATCACAACATGACATGTGTACACCATCATGCTTATCGGGTTTACGCCCATATTGCTCGCTCATTGTCTCTATTATACACGGTTTCCATGTTCGATCTTGCTAAATTATTTCAATTAAATATGTCCTTTTTTCAATTTACAACTTGCATCCACTATTGTTTCTTCCATTATCGCTCCGAATTACGTAAAGTAGAGAAAGAGGGAGGTTTCCGGCCTGCGCGCGCATGCAATAAGCGAGCGGGGTGACAGTCGAACTAACTTTTTTTTTAAGAAGACGTTTTGTCGGAAGATTTTAATTGATTTAGTATGTGTATGCATTATAATAAACAAGTTTATAAAAATTACGGCTGCAGCTGCATTTTTTCACAAAAAAAGTCACAACGGATAGTCGAATGATTGAGTCATTGCCATCGAGCGCCTGTGTGTGTAACTCTGTTTGTTAATCGCTCTGTCCACCAGACAACGTGTTCACTCCAGATGTCACTTAAACATGTGTTCAGCCACTCGACCAATACACGTATCTGACAGTGGTGGAAGATCCACATGATACATCGGCATGTGGTGTTTATGTCTGGAAGATCCACATGATACATCGGTATGTGATGTTTATGTCTGGAAGATCCACATGATACATCAGTATGTGATATTTATGTCTGGAAGATCCACATGATACATCGGCATGTGGTGTTTATGTCTGGAAGATCCACATGAAACATCGGCATGTGGTGTTTATGTCTGGAAGATCCACATGATACATCGGTATGTGGTGTTTATGTCTGGAAGATCCACATGATACATCGGCATGTGGTGTTGATGTCTGGAAGATCCACATGATACATCGGTTTGTGATGTTTATGTCTGGAAATCCACATGATACATCGGTATGTGATGTTTATGTCTGGAAGATCCACATGATACATCGGTATGTGATGTTTATGTCTGGAAGATCCACATGATACATCGGCATGTGGTGTTTATGTCTGGAAGATCCACATGAAACATCGGTATGTGGTGTTTATGTCGTATTTTGCCTGGTTTCACGTCTAGATTTTTATTTACACTAGAATATTTTACATATTATACTTGTTATATTTTTCGAACTGCCCGGCAAAACTAAATTTGTCTCTAATATTTACATTTCGACAACAGTACGGTAAGTTACTTTTAGCAGAAAGCCAATATCGACATATATGCTCCTTTAATAATCATAACCCAAACGTGTGTCTTCGTGTCGTATGAACATATCTATAACAATAATGGAGATATGCGAACGCTCTACATTCGTTATGCAATTCTAAACAATAGAGATTGTCGGCAATTGTTTCACGTGGTAATTTAACACTTCTCTAGGAATAAACAGACGGTTTTTTGTTTTGCTTAGTTTCTTTATTTTTTAAAAATGCGAAAAGTATCGTCATTTATTTGGGCATACTAGCGGAAAATTTCTCCACATGTTATTGGCTGTGGATAAAGATCAATAACCGTCAGAAACGTGTGTTAAATATCTACGCTGAACAATTAAGTATCCAATTTTAATGGCAAAGCATGTATATAGAGTATTGAGAATGTGAAAATATTATGAAATTAAACGTGATCAACTCACAAACTGACTTTTCGCATTCTATTGAAGTGCCCGCGCAAGTAAGTATTGCCTGGTCTAAAAATATGTTCATCCAAGATACTTCATTTAGGTCAAGTGGTTTGTTTACTTTAGTTTGCGATAATCTAATAGGAATAAAAAATGGAAATGATTCATACTCTGAATAGGAGGATCTTGTTGAGGTGGTTTCAATATTATCATCATCATCATCATCATCATCATCATAATCATCATCGTCATCGTCATCGTCATCGTCATCATCATCGTCATCGTCATCATCATCATCATCATCATCATCATCATCATCATCATCATCATCATCATCATCACCATCATCATCATCATCATCATCATCATCATCATCATCATAATCATAATGTACTAGGCAGTAACATATATTTGAAACATCTCTACAAGATAATAAGAATCATTTCTATTAATTAACGTAATACAAAGTGCGCGTGTTGCTAAAGGGCCTTGAATGAGCCGAGAAGTGCTGACAGCTGAAAGCCATGAAGGCAAACTTAAGAAAACAAACCACTTGATCGAAACGAAGTACCACAGATGAAATTTTTTTAGCCTAGGCAATGCTTACTTCTTGCGCGGGAATTGTAAGAGAATGAAATGAGTCAGTTTGTGAGTTGATAATGTTTTCATAATATTTTTATATTCTCCGCACTCTGGATACATTATTTGCCATTGACATCCGATGCTTAATTTTTCGGCGAAGCTGTCTTACCCACTTTTGTGACCTTTACCAGCAGCCAATAAAATGTTGAAGAACTTTTCCACCAGTAGGCCGGACTAAATGACAGGATTTATGAATTTTCTAAAAACAAGAAAGTAGGCAAAATATAAAATGTATTGTTTTTTTCCACAAGAAGTGTTAAATTAACTTGCAAGTTTAAGATATAGTTAAACTTTTTAATGTCTTATTAATTGTAAAAACATTTCGATTTGTACCCTGCTTAGTCGTCTACACAACGACATGCAGTGCTCTGTCCATGTCAATGGCTATGGTCATCTCCATTTAATGCTGTAATGTCATTCACTTATAGGGACTCGTTAAAGTCCTATCTACTCCTGTATGCAGCCATCAATCAACAAATAATTATTCAAAATTTAACCTCGTAAACATCAATATTAAATAATATGTAATAGTATACATGTTTTTCACTCTATACACATACCCCTTGTTGTGGGAGAAATATCTGGGTTACCTTTCGTTTACAAGACTATAACTGATAGCAGAAACTAGTTGCAATATAGTTCGGCCATAGAATGGTTTGAGGTGTTTGAGCCTTGATATACAACGTATTTGGAAATAATGACATATAAGTATTATAATCTGTATAGCTCCATCGGTCCATGACGTAGGCAAAACTTAATAGTCCGGAATTTTTAGTATAACCTCGAGGCCAGGCCTATACTATAGGCTCTAACTGGCATTGCAAATGTTCGAGTAGCAGTCACAACATCCGCATTTAAATGCGCGAGGTATATAGATTAAATGGAACTGAAGGACAAGCGCAGAACATGGAGGAATACAATCTGTGTTAATGACGACAATGCTTATCGGAATACAGAGTCAATACTGGGGCGAACTAAATGCTATTCTCAGCAGCTCCGACAATTTTATTGAAGTAGAAAATCACTATACATATAGGATATCAGACATCAATTAGCAAAATCTTAGTGCCAAGTTATTATAGAGGGGACTTTGTTATTTAAGTCTTTAATAGCATGTGTCCCTGGGGTGTAACAAGTTTAGACTCCTGTGATATAATTTGATCAAGGTTGTTGAGTAAACATTCAAAATATGAAACATATTCGCCTTGAAGTTTAAAGGGAATGATGTTGAATGTGATTTTGATATTTAAAAGGTTATACAAACCATAAAACCACACGGTTATGGCTAGTTTTCAATCAAGGCGCTTAAAAGCAAATGATTTTAGTTCGGTGTGCTAGTTTTTGCTGTATGTGACCCAGACTAAACATGGCCTTTGTGGTAAAGATAGCATGCAGACTATGTTTCATTGAAATTAGGTCACAAATGGGGCATTTATATTTTTTAAGCTTTTTCTTAGACTTTACCTGGTGACGTTATTTATGAAGCCACTTGCCACGACTTACACTTTGTTGTAATGGCGTAATGATACAAATTCTGACCAAATTTCATCAAGATTGGGTCATAAAGATAACTTTCATATTGTTAACAAGTTTCCCGTAAGCTTTAACCTGGTGACCAGGTTGTAAACCCCACCTGACCGTGATCTAGATATTGTCCAGATGAACATTGTGACTTCTATAGTGGAAGCTATAAGCTCAGAT
This sequence comes from Dreissena rostriformis, assembly GCA_007657795.1. Classification (NCBI taxonomy): domain Eukaryota; kingdom Metazoa; phylum Mollusca; class Bivalvia; order Myida; family Dreissenidae; genus Dreissena; species Dreissena rostriformis. The sequence goes on along the minus strand of VMBQ01005020.1, from coordinate 58,486 downwards.
TAAACTAGAAACATAACTTACATTGCCTAATCCTTAGAGTTCGTGGTAAGCAAGTAAATGATGTGCTTGGCTTGATTTGTTCTGTAACTTATCAATCGGTGAAATTAATTGTTGTGAAATCATTAAAATCCGCGACATTGATAACATCAAACTCTTAAAATTTAATTAAAACAAGCATATCAAATTACTTGAAACAAAATTTTAAAAAAAAAATCAGAAAACAAACAGTAAAACAAAGTGTAATTTGTAGAAGTAAAATGGTCGTTGTCGAGAGCTTTTAACTCCGTGTTAAACAGTGTATAACGGATGATCTTGTATAATATCATGGACATGCTAAAGATTGTATAATATTAGTGACAAAAATGTGAAATGGTGATCGCATGCTTCTCACTAAGAAAGAAACAAACATGCAACATCTATCGACTTTGTTTGCAGAATAACCCCATGATGTATTGCAGTATAATCATATGATATTGTTGAATTACCCCATGATATAGAGCAGAATTACGCTATGATTTATTGTCGTATAACCCCATGGTATATTGAAGTATAACCACATGATTTATTGCCATATAACCCCATTATTTATTACAGTATAACCCCGTTCTTAATTGAAGAATAAACCCACGATTTTTTGCATAATAACTCCATGTTGTATTACAGAATAACATTTTGATTTATAGTAGAATAAACTATCTTAAATTTCCTTCACAGTCAACAGAAAACAGGTTGCGGTTGGTGGTAGAATGAGAATTAATTAAAGCAGAGTTAATATTGATACTGTACATTGCACCTGAATTATAAACATATTAAAATTCCATTTTACTTCTATAATTTGGACCAAAATGCATCTGCAAGTAAGGTTAATAAGGCAATTTCGAAATATTTGCTTATATTAATGTATGGCAGTCATTGCAAAAATATTGATAACAATTGTGTATGCAGTAATGTGCACGTACTGTACTGTCATATACGGATTAGCAGATAACAAAGTACATTGATGTATTCTTATACATAGTCACAATGATAGTATTGTTAATTTGAGTATGTCCTTCAGAAATCACTTAGAGTCAAATGAACATTTCTCATTATGAATAGACTAGCCAGCCTAAAATGGTCATTGATAAGGAGAACTAGTAGATAAAGTGTGCATAGATGCCTCTACATTGAGCCACTTAAATATCTACAAAACAGCCTTCTCTAGTCTGAATGTTAAATTATTAAAAGAGGTTTTGTAAAGAGCCCAGTACACAATGTTCAACTGCAAGTTGTTATCGATTAAATAATTTCTAGCTTTAATATTCCATTTACAAAACATGTTGTCATGACCGAAGTCCGCAAAACTAAACTCATAAATTCCTACGCAAAATACAATTCATAAAACAACCATTTAATTAAGAAAAAGACGCAATTCAAAAAAATTATTTTACAATACTTTTAATCATGTGTTGCTTTCAGTCCATATCGTACAGAACTAGATAAACCACATACACTGATGCCCATCATTTCTGGACTCAGATAAAGCCATTTATCGAATGAAGATTATCACCGCAAATAAAATCATCTTCATTAATCTTATTCTTGAGATAATGCTACGAAATGACAGAATTTAACGATTATTTGCACCTCATGTAAATAAGCGGAAATACGTTTGATTTGAGTTCCGAAAACAACTGTTGTCAAAAATTTCAGTGAAAAAAGCTTCATCTTTATAGTAGAATATATATTTTACAATAATCAATTAATAATCAAAATACCAAGTTAAGCTTTCTATTATATAACAACTGCATCGTCAAGCATTACACGTGAATTGCAACAAATATATTGTTTGCAAATGATAATTGTTGGAGACAAATTTTGGATATATTGTGTGTAGCTGCAATGTTCTTGTGCTTATCTTTCAATACTGTTTTAATATTCTTCCTATATCCATCACACACGAATATACAACGGTTACACTCTCAATCAGTTAACAGGTTCTTTGAATACAACAGCAAATTAAATTAAAAATTCCCGCTAAATGGCAACTTTAACATAGACACCTTAATCCTCTCATTCACAATATGATTAAGTATAAATGGTTGTTGCGTGCAGAAAGAGGTGAGGTACTGACTGTCGAACTCCATTAGCACAAACTTACGTAAACAAAACACTTGAACGAAACAAAGTATCATTGATGTATCAACTTTCATTGTTGGAAATGCTCACTTTGAAGCGTTGCAACCTGCAAATTGTCCTTTCTTATCAAGACAGCATACTTCTTAAAGTTGCCGGGAAAATCAGATAATTTAAACTTTTTCAAAGATACTATATTCTTGATTTTGCAAGGAATATTAATAAAAAAAAACACATTTCATTTAAACGTTGCTCAAACGTCATTTGTTTCAATATCGGGTCTCTATTTACAATAGGGAGCTCTTTAAAAACGAATATAAATCGTTCGGCATTTGTGAAAAAGGCTCCATCCGAAACGATTTATTGGTATTCTTATATCGATATATACAATCCTAAAGAACAACTGGGAACACCTAATTCTGCATGGACTGTAATAAGGTCAGACTATTTGACGGAACAGCAGTCACCTTTTGAATATTGAATGTTTGCTAAAGCGTGTTTTATCCGATTTCTTTATTTCATACACTTGATTGTAGAAAAAAGTACTTACTACAACAATGCCCGATAATTCGTTTAAAGTGTTTTTTTTCTTTTGTTTAAATAAACGTCAGAAACACTTTGCTGTTGTGGGATGCCTAATTTATCAGTATACGCATAAGTTGCTATAGTTGAAAGATAACCAGCCATACAGTGTTTACTCCGAATTAAAAATGCCTGTTTTAAACGAATATCAAGCGAAGAGAACTTCACATGTTACCATCAGAGGAGAAAGATATATAGCAGGCCTGTATTTTGTTGCAGGTATGTACGTGTTGCTTTGGTGTCTTTTTCATGTCTACATACGTGCATGTAAAAATTGTGTTACGTATACTAATCAAATATCGAGTCGGACACTGGGCGTGCCTTTTCTTACAGTATCCATTCATAGCAAAACAATCGTTTTATAGCCACATAAAACATTTTAATACGTTTTCACGGTCAAAATACGATGCATTCTTACACTATATTAATGCAGTCAGAGTGAAGCCACACTGTTCATAATAATCATCATCATCAATATCAACAACAATACAAACATTATAATCAACAACAACAAACAAGAAACAACAACAACAGCACCACCACCATCAACAACAACCGTTGCAAAAACAACAACAACCTTTTTATTTCATCATCGCAATAAGCTTTATTCTCGTCTTCCTTAAAATGTTATCATCATAATCATCTTAATAGTCAGCAAATTAATTATAATCATCTAGTCATTATCATTATATAATACTCGATATATGTCTGATCATTATGAGAGTACATGCTAAAAAGCTACAACACCACATACGTGATATTTGCATAGATTAAATCAAATTAGTATTGACGAAAAGGATAAACAAATACTTCTGATTATACAGATATTAATTATGACGGTGATGATGATGATGATGATGATGATGATGATGGTGATGATGATGATGATGATGATGATGATGATGCGAAAATATATTTTATAAGGTACGATTTCATTATATGTTACATCAACAATACTCTGGTAACATGCTGTTCCATTGACACTGGAATTGGATTACCCATGATTTTACCTTCAATGACCTTTACCAGCAGCAAATAATATGTTAAAGGGACTTGTTCACAGATTTTGGCATGTTTTGAAGTTTGACATTAAATGCATTAAATTGATAAAAATAAACATCAGAACTAAAGAGCTACAATATACAAACAAGAATAAAAGTATAAAAAAAAAATGAAAAAAAGGAGAGAAAAAAAGTTCACCACACCAGGGCTCGAACCGTTGACCCATGGAGTAAAAGCCAAGCGCCGAAACCACTCAGCCATCCGTCTTCACGTGTGTATGTGTGTAATTCAGAGTTTATGTTCGGCTCGTCGTTTAGTCTTTACGACTACATAATGTGCGGACCTGACCATCCATCTTCACATGGGTTACCATTTATTTTATACTTTGTATAACTATCCACGTGTTGTTACAAAATATAACGATTACACAAGAAATCGATTTTTTTTTATCGTTTCGCGTCTGAGACGCTTTATAATTTAATAAATTTCTAACGATGATTTTTCGTAAACGAAAGTGTATTTTTCAGTATAAGTCTGCGGCATTAATGTTATTGCGCACACTGATTTACATTGTTCATTTATTTCTTGAATCTGTGACAAAAAGTTGAAACTTTCTCAATTTGATCCATTAAAAAAAATTCCCGCTTGTAGGCCCGAATGAATAACTGGAATTTTCGCAAAAGATACAGAAACTAAGCATAACAGAAAACGTTCTGTTTATTCCTAAAGAAGTGTTAAATTATCCTGTGAAAAGCTTCCTGACAGTCTTTGTTGTGTAGTATTGCGTAAAAAATGTAGAGCGTTCGGATATCACCACTATGTTTGTAGATACGTTCATACGACACGCAGACACAATGTTTGGTTTTGCTCATTAAAGGCGTATATGAGTCGCATTCTGATAAAACTGGACAAAATGCATGTGCGTAAAGTGTCGTCCCAGATAAGCCTGTGCAGTCCGCACAGGCTAATACGGGACGACACTTTCCGCCTAAACTGGATTTTTGCTGAGAAGCGACATCATTTAAACGAAAAATTCCATAAAAGCGGAAATTGTCGCCCCTGATTAGCCTGTGCGAACTACACAGGCTAATCTGGGACGACAATTTACGCACAAGCATTATGCCCAGTTTTCTCAGAACACGACACATATATGTCGGTATGGACTTTGTTATAAGAATAAGTTACTTTTGTCGAAATCTCAATAATTTAGGCAAATTTGGTGTTGCTGCAAGTTCGCAAAAATAACACGCAAACTATGTAAACTATTCATTTGCAAATTGAAATCCAGATGTGAAACATGGCGAACTACGACGTCAAAACCATACACCGATGTATCATGTTGATCGGCCACCACTGTCATATAAGAGTACTTGTCAAGTGGCTGAACACATGTTAAGTAGCATTTGGAGTGAAAAAGTGTTCTGGTGAACTGGGCGATTTATAAACAGAGTGACTCACAGCATCTTCATCGCTGTAGCGGATCCGTGGTCGAGTGGTAACACACTGGCTTCACAATCCAGGGATCACTGGTTCGATCCCCCGCTGCACCTAACCTACTAACTCGTCTTTCGCATGAGACGTTAAACCGAGGTGCAGTGTACTAGGTGCTATACACCGGGCACTAAAAGACCCAGGGTCACCTCTGGAACGGGGTGTCTCCTGTATCTTGCACTATCCCCCGTAACCAACTAACACGTCTTCTGGGGGCGATGGCCATATGGGAGACAATCCCGGTGCACTCGATAAAAATGAAGACACACACACACACACGCATCTTCATCGCAAAGCTGATTTCCACAAACACTAGTCTTCGTTGAGCGTTTACATCCTCGAAACTGGGTCTCAAGTAAGATCGTTAAATACATTCGTCCTCGTGTGCATGCATGTTGATTAAACACTTACAGCACCCTTTGTAAATTGTAGTCTGTTTTACAAGTCTTTGTATACTATCTTCCTGACTATGATGATATCTATTGCAGTTTCGGACTACGGTCATAGTCCTTTTGACCCTTGAAGGATATTATGGCCGGAATTATTGATTCATAGTTCAAAATATACAAATGATCATTTTAATAATTTTACACATATGTTATGAAAGTTAATAAACATATGTGAAAGCCTTTTCTCAAAACGGATCGCTCTACCATGTTTGCATGTGTTTCCTTTTGTTCTTGCTACATTAAACGAAGAATGTAACAGTTAATGTAAACACAATAAACTACACTTTAAGTTTCTGTCTAATACTGTACACACTTAAGGCTACACAGCATCATAAGTACATGACTTGTGTATGCATGGTGCGTTGTTCACAGTGAGGCACGCGTATTCCATATGACCCCTAGGAAAACCCGGAGCTCGCTGTTTGTCCCCTTGTTCTACACGGCGGCTAGCGGAAATGAGGATGAGAGTTGGCAATTCTGCAGCGTCCCTCTGTGCGGTACGTGCAATCAAAGTTTAAACCTATAAATTAAGCTCAATTGCATCGAATGCCTAAGGCTTATTGAACGCTTTTGAGTCCGCTTACTGGGTAGAGCCAGCAGTTGGTGTGTTGGGGGAGATTTAAAGAACGCTCCCACAGTGAAGATCGAACCCATGACCTCCCGGTCGCTAGGCGGACACCATATCCACTGCACCACGGCGACCTTATGTTCATAGTTTTCACAAATTAAATCTGCCACCCATCATTGAAGAATTATACCTCATCTGATATTGTTAACTTAGAATAATACGAGAAACTTTTTTTTGTGCGAAGGTCAACGCACACTTTATTGATTTAATTGCGTATACATTTTCTGGCTGTGGTTAGAAATGTTATCTGGATAGACTTCCCAGTTCAGCACCATACAGAGTCAGACACATGTATATGCTAACATATTACACAGCAAAAGTGTTGTTTAAATATAAATTGTACAATATTAATATTTTAAATACCAATTAATGTCATATGTCCTTTATTGCGTTTGTTTCAATCATGTTCTGTCCTTGATCGCTACGGTTGAATTTCTAATATTCATACAACACACATACTGTCGTTGTTTAACTTACCAATAGACATATACAATGATGTTTGTATTTGTTCATTATGAGTCCGCAATAAACTAATGATCCTGAGTTCTGGTGTTAACAAAGCTCTTAATCTCCAAATTGAAATCTTGAAGTTGAACTTACATTTCGCGCTTTATATGTTCTACACGTACGTGCACGTAATCTTTGTACATTTCTCAAATATAAGAAGATGCAGTATAATTATTGTTTATTAACTATAGAACGGTGCATAACAACGTGCAGGTTATATTTGCGCAGAACTCAAATATAGAAAGATGCTTATGTAATCATATTTCATGACTTAGCTAAAGAAGGGTCCATATGTAAATGCACCATTTACCTACCCGTATGCTATCTTTGTTCATGATACAACTAAAAATTTGCTTCTCTGCGTGAATGCAATCTGTGTTCATGATACAACTAAAAATGTGCTTCTCTGCGTGAATGCAATCTTTGTTCATGATACAACTAAAAATGTGCTTCTCTGCATGTTTGCAATCTTTGTTCATGACACAACTAAAAATGTGCTTCTCTACGTGTATGCAATCTGTGTTCATGACACCATTACAGAAGCGTGTATGTTCTGCACTGTATACATCGTTGTTCGTGACTTTAAAATAGCAGGGTACGTATCTACCTGCATGCTACCATTTATTTTTCCTCCACTTAAGAAAGACGTATTTCTGCGTTCATGTTATCTTGCTCGTGACTTCATTTACTATTTGTTTACCACTACCATACAGAAGGCTGCATATTCTGCGGCGTGAACATGAAGGAGGGAGACAAGTTCCACGACGGATTCTCGGTATGCGTGTGTCAAGCCAACGGTGTCCGATGTCTAGAGTGAGTTGTCGCACTTAGTAACGATATCCGATGTCTAGAGTGAATTGTCGAACTAAGTAAATCTGATTTTGTAGAAAGAGTTTTAACAGCTGGAAAACATGCTGGAATATATTTAAATAGTCGTCTTTTCAGTGAATAGTTGGAACTTTTTTGTAACTCTCCAGATTACATTTGATGATGATCTGGTAATCTTTATTTATTTGTTAAGGTATTGAGGTATTCCTGTTAGTAAATTAGATTTTTGTTATTCAACGAAACAGAGTAAAGTGTAACTCTTATATTTTCACTGAGTGCATGGATGTCGCAAGCGAATAATAATTTCCGAAAATGTCTGGAGATCTATTTAAATCCTATAATACAACAATAATTGTGTGACAGCTTTTTGTCTTCAGAACTTATTGACTATGCGAGATTCGTTCTGTGAAAACTGGGCTAAATGCACAAGCTAATCAGGGACGACGATTTCCATCTACACATAATTTTCGTTGTGAAGAGACTTCCTTTAAACGGAAATTCCATAACACCGGAACGTGTCATCCCTGATAAGCCTGTGCTGACTGCACACTTTATGCTCAGTTTTCTCAGAACGAGGCTAATACGTTAATATTCTCGTTTTCCAGCTGTCCAAGCCCGGTTTTCACAAACACCATGGGTGTTACGTGCGCTATAACCAGACGGAGCATTTCCCGCGCTGCTGTCCTAAGATCGTCTGCTCCGATAAGGACGCCGAGTTCAGCCTGAACGAGTACTTGGACTACTTGAAGAAAGTCCTGCCCGCGCGCGTGACATCATTGCCACCATTCGCGCTGCAGACGCCAGCGCCGCAAACATCGTCTGCTACCAACGTGCTGCCGTAAAACATCTTTGCCGCAAACATCGTTTGCTACCAACGGTCTGCAGTAAAACATCTATGTCACAAACATCGTCTGCTACCAACGTTCTGTCGTAAAACATCTATGCCACAAACATCGTCTGCTTCCAACGTTCTGCCGTAAAACATCTATGCTACAAACATCGTCGGCTACCAACGTTCTGCCGTAAAACATCTACGACACAAACAACGTCTGCTACCAACGTTATGCCGTAGAAATTTATAGAGTTGACGGAACAAAGGCTATGGGACTTTTTGAAATAAAATGATTGTTTTTTGATGATATTGTAATTGAATACTTATTTTCAAATATTTCAAAATAAAAAGATGGAGAAAAAATACAAATGTAGCCTATTGTTTCATGGTTGTTTTTTTTTAATTAAGTACATTATTTTGTAAACATTTCAAAAATAGATGACGGAACAGGGAATGTATGGCTTGTTGAAATATTTTTTTATTATTTTATTGTCCTAAAAATTAAATACAATTTATCGAAACGTTTGTGGTATTGGTGTCTTTACCGAATCTTAAGAATCTCAGTTTGCAAATAATACGAATTCATAAATATTGATGAATGCAGAATGTATCAATTACAACTGGTGAATAAGAAATATATTACACAACAAAGTAAAACGTGTTCTATCATATAATAGTTTCATTAATATTTATAATTCCTAACCCTTTTACCTATGAACAGGTTCTTGGCGGTGGATATGCAAAATAAAAAAAGATATTGTCAATTATTCAAGTATTTTCTAAGAAGTATCACTTACTTAGATGTATAGCAAATATTAACAGTCTTTAGTATTAATACAGTAAAATCTCTTACAATAAACCTTTTTAACAAATGCAAGACTTACATGCAGTAGCTGCTGAAAGAAAATGATCAATTGAGCCGCGTCATTCAAAAATGGGTATTATGCCATATGCGACCATCCCAGCTCCAGAACATTCTGCGCATTAAGGGCAGTATGCAGCAGCTACCATGGGCGCTTTATAGCGGAAATAGTAGCTCCAACCGGACTGTACTTAATGCGCAGCTGTTCTGGAGCTGTGTTGTTCGCATATGGCATAAGACCCATTTTCATATGACGCGGCTCAATAAATAATTAAATATTGTTGGTATTTAATAGTTCTACAGCAAAGTGTTACATAAAATATAATCATTTCCAAAGGGAACACAATAGACCAACGTCTGTTTATATTGTATTTGTCTAATACACAGAGGATGTGTGTTTGCTTTCGGAAAAATACAGTAAAATTGTGAAGAAATATGTTTTTCCTCAGTAACTTTAACTGAGCAAACACCATAATTGAAATACATGCCTACAATCATGCATATCGAGCGATGCACGAAGGCAGATTAACATTAGTTTAACAGTATTCAATTATTTGCAGAGACTTAATGAGGAACTGAAGAAACCCCTATGTACATACAACTTTGTCACGAAAATATTTGCTGGTCCGGTTTTGTTCCTTTTTGTTTATGTTTCAATAATATTCTCATTGTATTAAGTATTTACATATTAAGTGCACGTGTTCAGCAAAGATTTACGTAAACAAAACACTTGACCGAAACAAAGGCCCTTTGATGGACTTATTTTGCTCGAAGGCAATGTAAACTATCGTGCGTAGACTGTTTGAGATTGCGATATGACCTTTTGTAAAGTCATACCTTCTTCCTTTTGTCACATCCGCAGTCCTTCTGTTACATACTTTACCATTGACGTTGGATGCTCAAATTTTATTGAATAATATTAGAAAGTTTAGGGTTGTGTTAAAAATGTTTAGTTTAAAATTGGTGTATATAATAATTATGATAGCAATCATTTTTTTAATTTTAAATAATATTATATTTACATTAATTGTAAATTAATTTACGAAAATGAAGACTTTAGTTGAATGATGTGTTCACTTTTGTAAATTATGACATGTGCGTAATGATAAATGCTTAATTTTATTCCAAAAGTTTTTTTTGTTTCTAATTGTATTTTTTAAAGTGTTTTATGATGAGATCATGTATAGAGAAATACACATTAAACACATTGGCTTAGTTTTGTATAATCTTTTTAATCCTAAATATGAAGATGAAAAAGATTTTCATTGGTTGTAATGGTCTATTGCAATCTAAATTGTTTTACCAAAGCTTACAAACTACGCAAAGTGTGCCATTATAAACTTGTATCCGTGATTTTTGTTTGTTTTGACATACGTGGATATTTAGCTGTTTCAAAGCGAAAGAGCATATTGCACACTTATAAATAAAGGCAACACAAAGCCGGTCACCCAAGGATATTAGTTCATTGTTCATATAGTATTTTAGGTATTATCTGTAAAATATTTATAAAAAAAATATCAAGCTTTGAGAAAAAATCCCCAAAAGCATTCACAAGAGCCTTTACATCTGCGTCTATTAAACAACCACCTGCTGGCAATTGACTAACATTCACAGATTTTGTAACTACTTTAAGTCTTGAGTATTTGCACAGGCTAATCAGGGACGACACTTTCCGCTGTTACGATAGTTTTCGTTAAATGAAATTCTCTTCTTAGCCAAAATCCAGTTAAGGTGGAAAGTTGCGTTCCTGATAAGCCTGTGCGGACTGCACAGGCAAATCTGCGACAACACTTTACGCGCATGCATTAAGCCCCGTTTTTGCAAAGCGCGATTCATGTATAATGACTTCAAGATGTTCAAGTAGAGAATGCTATCGTACTTGATTCTTTCTTTGCGAACGCAAATTGTACTTTATTATCTAAGAATGCATACTTTTTTAACTGGAAATGGGCAATCGATGTTTTAAACCTTTTCATAGAAAACTAATAATAACAAACTATTCTTGAGAAATGATATTCGAATGACACTCGTGATTATAACGTTCTTAGTATTCCGTAATTATTGGAAAACAGCTGAAAAGCAATCGCTTGTAACAGTTACATATGTTTGATTTTTTCTGATGGTTCTGTAAAAAATATATATTTGGAGAAGATACAAATATAACATAAAACATCTAGAAGTTCTGTCACTGTAACTGCCGATTGCTCCGAAAGTATTGATTTGAAACAAAGTGAACTTACTTTTAATGATCGGGTATTCAATTCAATTAATAAGCAAAATAACAAGTTAAGCTTCCTAAAATACATCAACTGCAACGTTATGCGTTACAAATTTTGTTTACAAATAATGATTGTTTAACGAGGAAATTGTTAAATATGTCGTGTGTAGCTGTAATTTTCTTTTGCTTATGTTTCTATAATGTTTTCATTGTTTTGATATCTATCAAAAACGAATAGACAACGGTTACACGCTCAATCAGTTAATAGATTATTGAAATAAAACAACATATTAGATACAAAAAATGCCTCTAAATGGACACATTTACATATACATCTAATCCACTCGTTTATTACATGAATCATTTCAATTGTTTAACGTACAACGTATAAGTGGCTGTTACATGCAGAAAGGGGTGAAGTACTGAATGCCGAACTCCATTAGCACACACTTTCGTAAACAAACCACTTGAACGAAACAAAGGACCATTAATGTAATTAATTTGATTGATGGATATTCTTACTCAGGCGCGTTTACTTTCAGTTGACTGTGCAACTTGTATTTTCTTATCAAGATAGCATACTTCTGAAAATGGACGCGGGCATTATATAATTTATACAGTTTCAAAGATTATATATTCTTCAATTTGCAAGGACGATTCATATAAGACCCTTTAATTTAAAAGTAGCCCAAATGTCATTTGTTTCAATCGCGGGTCTTTTTTGAGAAAGAAGCTCATTATAACGAATTTAAAGCGTTAGAAACTGTGATAACCATCCATTTGTAAAAATAGTCTCCATCAGATATGATTGATTGAAATTCTAATATTGATATAAAATCCTTAAGAACAACTGGGACGAGCGACTACTTTTCATGATGATGATGATGATGATGATGATGATAATGATGATGATGATGATGATCATGATGATGATGATGATGATGATGATGATGATGATGATGATGATGATGATGATGATGATGATGATGATGATGATGATGATGATAAAGATAATGATGATGATGGTGGTGATGATGATGATGATGATGATGATGATGATGATGATGATGATGATGATGATGATGATGATGATGATGATGATGATGATGATGATGATG
>VMBQ01005020.1:14389-34780 GCA_007657795.1 Dreissena rostriformis | reverse complement strand
GATGATGATGATGATGATGATGATGATGATGATGATGATGATGATGATGATGATGATGATGATGATGATGATGATGATGATGATGATGATGATGATGATGATGATTTTTAAATTGTGCATATACGCCGCCTAGAACCTGTTTTTAGGCTAAATGATTAGGAATAATAACTATTAATGAAACTATTTTATGCTGGAAACTGCATTTTTAATTTCTTTTTTTGAAATTACTACTTGAAAAGTATTGTATTTAATTGAAATACAACCATGAAACGATGGGCAACATGTGTATTGTTTCTCCGTCTTTTTATTATGAAAGGTTTTGAAGTATTTAATTAAAATATCATCACACAACAGTTTTTTTTTATTCCAAAATTAACATCGCCTTTGTTCCGTCAACTCTATACATTTCTACGACATAACGTTGGTAGCAGACGATGTTTGCGGCATAGATGTTTACGGCAGAACGTAGGTAGCAGACAATGTTTGTGGCATAGATGTTTTACGGCAGAACATTGGTTGCAGACGATGTTGTGGCATAGATGTTTTACGACAGAACGTTGGTAGCAGACGAGGTTTGTGGCATATATGTTTTACGGCAGAACGTTGGTAGCAGACGATGTTTGTGGCATAGATGTTTTACGGCAGAACGTTGGTAGCAGACGATGTTTGCGGCGATGGCGTCTGCTGCGCGGATGGTGGCAATGACGTCACGCGCGCGGGCAGGACTTTTTTCAAGTAGTCGAAGTACTCATTCAGGCTGAACTCGGCGTCCTTATCGGAGCAGACGATCTTCGGACAGCAGCGCGGAAAATGTTCCGTTTGGTTGTAGCGCACGTAGCACCCCATCGTGTTTGTGAACACTGGGCCTGGACAGCTGAAATACGAGAAAATTACGAAAAAATTAGAAAAGGAACCACTAGTTTTAAGACATCATTTGTAACAACAAGAACGGGCGACAACTCACGCTCAGGTTAAAGTATGGCGACAACTCTGACTATTATATCAAACTTATTATTAAAACAACAGTTGAACTAAAGCATAAGGCGACAATTGTTACGACGGCATCAGATTTAGTAAGGGAAATAACTGTATTTATTGAATAAGATTAATTATCGGCGACAACTTTTACTAAAATTCACATTAAGTAAGGTGGGAACTCTAACAACAAAACATATTTATACTAAAGTCGACAACTCACTCTGGACATCGGATACCATTTAATTGAAAGAAAATCTGATTTACTACGTTATACAACTTACTCTAGACATCAGATACCGTTTGCTTGACAAAATCAGATTTACTAAGTGCGACAACTCACTCTAGACATCGGATATCGTTAAATTGAAAGAAAATCAGATTTAGTTCTATAGACAACTCACTCTAGACATCAGATACCGTTTGCTTGACAAAATCAGATTAACAAAGTGTGACCACTCACGCAAGACATCGGATACCGTTTGCTTGACAAAATAAGATTTGTTTAGTGCGACAACTCACTCTGAACATCTTATACCGTTTGCTTGACAAAATCAGATTTACTAAGTTCGACAACTCACTCTTGACATCGGATACCGTTTGCTTGACAAAATCAGATTTACTAAGTTCGACGACTCACTCTGGACATCGGATACTGTTACTAAGTTCGACAACTCACTCTGGACATCGGATACTGTTACTATGTTCGACAACTCACTCTAGACATCGGATGCCGTTGGCTTGACACACACAGACCGAGCAGCCGTCATGGAACTTGTCTCCCTCCTTCATGTTCACGCCGCGGAATATGCAGCCTTCTGTATGGGAGAAATAAACACATGAACTTTGCATTGGGAATTTGGGGTTAAATGCTTGTGCAGTCCGCAAAGGCTAATCAGGGACGACACTTTCCGCCTAAACTGGATTTTTGCTAAGAAGAGACTTTCTTTAAACGAAAAATTCCATAAAAGCGGAAAGTGTCGTCCGTGCTTAGCCTGTGTGGAATGCACAGGCTAAACCGGGACGACATACCCTTTACGATCATTCATTAAACCCAGTTTTCTCAGAACGAAGCTCAAACATTTTATGAACTGAAATATGCATCCTATAGTAATGGAGTCATAAGCAAAGGTTATATGCACGCATATATGCGCCCTTCTGTATTGGAGTCAACTTAAGACTTGAAATATGTTAGAATAGACGTGTTCCTGACCATGCAAGATGCTCACATCCAGATAACAGGTGTGGCTATATCCAGAAATTTAATACGAAATATAATCATGAGTGTGTTTTGACCTTGGTGCATTCACCGTGTCTCGCCTACCGCATTATTCTCAGTATTACTGTGACAAGTGATACCTTATTCTTCACTGATGGGTGACAAATTTAACTTGTGAAACTATCACCATACTTACGCTCAATTTGTTGTTGTCTGCTCAAGTACTTTTTAAACGTAGCCCGGGTACTCTTAAGTATACTACAGTGTTACCCGGGTACGTACAATACGCTTTAAGGCACCCAACCATACTCAGCGGTCCTTTTAGTATATTTGCCGTACCCAGGTGTAAATTGTAGTATACTTAGGAGTACCCGGAGTACTTTTAAGTAGTACCTGAGCCGGCAACGACCAATTTGAGGGTAAGAGCATGCGTACCGCACGGTGGAACACTGCAGAGTTGCCAACTCTCCTCCTCATTTCCGCTGGCCGCCGTGTAGCACCAGGGGGCAGACCGTGAGCTCCGTGGGTTCCTTGAATACGTGTATCTCGGTGTGAGCAATTGCATTTGCGTAAAGCGTCGTCCCACTTCCGCCTTAACTGGTATTTTCATTTAGTAGAGACTTCATATAAACGAACAATTCCACAAAAGCGAAAAGTGTCGTCCCTGATTAGCATGTGAAGACTCCACATGCTAATCTGACACGACACTTTACGCACATGCATTAAGCCCAGTTTTTCCAGAGTGCGACTCATTATATAACTGATATAATTATATAGGATCCGCATTGCTGACACTGCATTCAATATTTAATTAAACGAGATTGGGATTTTGTTAATTAACGGGCGCTGCTTAAGCAGAAAAATCGTACCTGTCCTTGCACTGCCATGTATTAAATGAACTTAACTACATATATTTTAATGATTTGTGTACAAGTAAAGATTGTAAACTATTGTTACCTCTTTTCCAGTAATTGAGATATGGGAGTTTAGAAGACCTAGCTCTATTGTCAATGAATTCTTTAAAAAATATTGTTTAAATGGTACTTTTAAAACTATTGATTAAATTGTAAAATATATCAAATGTGTTATAATATGCATATATTGCTTGTAAACTCTGTACGCTGTGGAGAGGGATGCCCTCGACCCACACACATCTTTAGACGAGGAAAATACAATATGAGTCTGTTAAAAGGGGGTTTAATGCATGTGCGTAAAGTATCGTGCCAGATTAGAATGTGCAATACGCACAGGCTAATCATGGACGAAACTTTCCGCTTTTATGATATTTTTCGTTTAAAGAAAGTCTCTTCTTAGCCAAATTCCAGTTAAGGCGGAAAGAGTCGTCCATGATTAGTATGTGCGTACTGCAAAGCTAATCTTGGACACCACTTTACGCACATGCATTAAATCCCCTTTTCACAGAGCGCGGCACAAACGTATTGAACGAAAAAAAAACACAAGCGCTGCGCCTGATCGATTTACCTACAATAGTTGGCCTCTAACCCTTCAAACTGGAACCTGTCTGGTGTCACGTGGTGCAGGTGCCGGTTCCAGGGAACGCACGTGCTTCCGTTCACGCCCGTGGCCACGTGACCACGATATGACACTCCCTTGTCGTGCTCCGTGTAACACAGGCCTGCAAATCGAATATGGTATATTATGGACGACCTTAATTACGGACCATGATCGCTTGTAAAAAAGCCCTCTCATTACTTTACACAACCCGGACTTCGTCCACTCGTTATTTAAAAGGCTAGGGCCCGTGTTCACAAACCAATTCTTAGACTTAAGTCTAAGAATACAAAAGAATCTTTAAAGTAGAACATTACAGAATTGAATTAATTTCGAATCAATTTTGGCCTTAACCACCTGTATTTGCATCATTCTTCACGTAGAACAGTTTGTTAATGACATAATTAACAGTGGTAGACTGTATATATTCAAACGCTGAATATAGTTTTCTTGGTTCTAAGTCAATTATATATTCTTACGTCTACGATTGGGTTGGTGAATACGGGCCTATTAGACCGTTTTATTAACGTTAGCTTCACTGCGACTTTAGTTAGCACCAACGCAAGGTGCAAAAGTGCGTTTCATCTATTAAATCGTAAATTAATATTGTATAAATTTCATACATAAATAAACGACAGCTTAATTAATTGTATCGGTTGAAAAATACGCATATTTTTGTAGTCGCATTTTGTGTAAAACAGGCCTGCAAAATCGAAGATGGTGCTGTAAACAATCTATATTCGTAGACATGAAATTTCGTGGGTTTTCAAAAATTGAATTTTTCGTGGACACATAAATTCGTGGATTTCTGATTTTCGAAAAAAATAGAGAAATTTGCGTCGGTCATTTTCTGATGTGTTTGTGTTAAATTTGTTTATAGGTTACCCCATACATTAATGTTTCGCGAATAAAAATGATTATACAATATTGTATGGACGACCTTAATTATTGAAAAATCATTCCCGGGAAGAGACATCTTAAAACCGGACTTCGCCTACTGGTAATTATTAAGACCAGGGTCCGTTCGGACTTCGCCTACTGGTAATTATTAAGACCAGGGTCCGTTTTCACGAGCTGATTCTTAGTCTTAGGTCTAAAAAAAAGATAATTTTTAAAACTGTAATTAACTAAAACTACTTGAAAGTCAAGTCTAACATGACAGTAAAAGCCTACAATCATATAGTTCTTAGTTTCGAACAATATGTAAATGATATAAGAACCATCTTAGTCTGTATATATGAACACTCTTTGGTATGTTTTATTGAGTCGCAGACTATTCTTTATTATTTAGCCTATGAATGGGTTGGTGAATACGTGCCCAAAACGGACTCCATCTCGTACATTTACGTGGAAACAATCTCAGATTATTTGCGTTTTAAATTAAGTTCTACACAAATGCTTGCTAAGGGTAAATATATTAGTTTATAAAATTGTAACGTTAATTTTGACAAGATGTTCCCATTCAACTATATAATCAGAAAGTTATATAACGTAAACTACATTCTTCTATACAACGTATAGAACATTCGCCGCAATAATATTTGCGCACACAGTTCGTGAACAAAGCATGTTTGTGTATGTACATATATTAATTGATAAATGTTGGCACTTACAAGACAAATTTATCACAATCAGTTAACGATCAGTAAACAATCTGTAAAATAATATATAATTGATGAAAAAAAATAATGCGATACCCTGGTCCAAATATCGTATAATAAGGAACTTACCTGTGTAAAAGCATTGTCCATTTATTCCATCAACGTACAGACAAAGTAATCCTGTGGCAGCGACTACTAACTGAAAGACATCCATTTTAGTTGAATTTAATTTGTATTTATTTGTCTCCCGGTTTCGTCAGTATTATCGCATGACCTGACGTCATTCATTTACGTTGGAAATGTCGTCTGATAACAACCAACAGGTGAGCGATAACTGTTATCTAATGGTCTCGTATTTTGCAGAACTATCGCCTTGCATATTTTACGTGTTTTGATCCTATTATTCACATAAATTGATTAAACTGCGACTACTTTTTCCTAATAATGACACAGGAATATATCTGATTTATCACAAAATATCACAACATTTGCTTGGGACTCGCTGAAATTTACTTTCCAGCGTGATATCCCACATAGACATAATTACAGCGAAGGCCTCTAGAACAGTTGGATTTCTACGACGCANTGTACTGCTAGACACTGCTCACCAACCGATGCGAACCAGACTTCCAAGAAGACGTGAACAGACTGGAACAGGTCCAACTCAGGGCTGCACGATTTGTTCACCGCAACTTCTGGGATAGAACACCAGGGTGTGTAAGCCGCATGGTTCATGACCTTAACTGGCCACCTCTGGTAGAAAGGCGACAACTCCATAGATTGACCATGCTCTACCAAATTCAGAGAGGACTGGTTGATGTCATGCCAGGACCCATACTAAGGACTAAAGACCAACGAACCAGAGGTGGAAACCGCGTTTACCAACCAGCAGCAACCAACCCCGTCTACAAGTTTTCGTTTTACCCGAGAACCATTAGGGAATGGAACAGACTGCCAACCTCAATCACTGATTCCAAAAGCCTCGTGGAATTTACAGCTGCCATCATATCCACTGATGCAACTGTCTCCGTCGCTCCATAAACGACTACTCTTCCCGTTTTTAACTGTACATACGGATTTATTTTAACATCTTTAACTGAATCTTCCGAAGAGGACGGCTGTCCCATACCCCCTATCAGGTCAACTATACAGTCTAAGTAGACTCCTGACCTTTACCTGGAAGAAGAAGAAGAAGAATAATGTTGTAGTTCTGGATATTAATTTCAGAATCGGAAACAGATTNCGGCTGTCCCATACCCCCTATCAGGTCAACCATACAGTCTAAGTAGACTCCTGACCTTTACCTGGAAGAAGAAGAAGAAGTATCCCTTTTGGGTTTACCAAAGTTATACGCACCTATAATAATTCGATCTCCTATGTTTGAAAACAATATGTCCTACTGGATCACAAGTATATACACCTATTATTATTCAATCTCCTGTGTTTGAAAACCATATGTGTCGTGTTCTGAAAAAAACTGGGCATAATGCATGTGCGTAAATTGTCGTCCCAGACTAGCCTGTGCAGTCCGCACAGGCTAATCTGGGACGACACTTTACGCACAAGCATTATGCCCAGTTTTCTCAGAACACGACACATATGAATCTCTGTTCCGTTGTTTCTCGGCATATAACCGTTGTTTCTCTTCAAATAAAAAACGATTTGGAATTTTTCTGGTTACTGTGTCAGAGATATAGTGTGGCGAAACCTATCAACTAGAAGCTAACCCGTGAGCCTGCATGAACGACTGTACGGACAGGTGGAGGCTCGACAGGAGACCACACGTTTCATACTTGCCTCCAGACTCCAAGTGTAGCGGCCATCGAGAAGAAGATCAAATAAGAGTTTTATCTTTGCGCAAATTAAGTAAATCATTCTAACGAATAAACTGTGTTTGTTTGATGATGAGCAACAGAAATCCGAAATTTAGATAATCCACCATTAGTGTCTGTATTGGAACCGAGAGGTCCCGGGTTTGATCCCCATTGTGCGTTATTGATTTTTTTTCTAGACGTGTTACATCAAAGACCTATACAATACATGTATATAGGTCTTTGGTTACATGTATACATAGATTAACATCACAAGAAAAACACAAAGTTTTTTAATAATTTATTTCTTTTATATTAATTATACCCTGGATAAACAAAAGTATTTCAAAAATGCAAAAATTGAATAAATCCAACCCTGGATAAACAAAAGTATTTCAAAAATGGACTAAAATCAAATTATGTCCAAATAAAAGCATACAATTAAGAATTAAAATTAAGTCACATAAACTTTGAAGAAAATCAATAATGAATTAAACAACTTATCGAAAACAAATATGAAAATATGCACATGCAAATATTAAGTAAAAGATATTTGCAGAACAGAAACTGCAAACGATTATATGTGTAAATAGTAATTTGCACGTAATTATAACTGGCAACATGATGAGATTTTCATGCAATTTTTTTTTTAGAGTATTATTATTTAAAAAATTATAACAAATTTTTAGTTGTTAAATGGTGTGCAGTTATCAGATTATCATTAATGCCCGCAGCAACATGAGGGTATAAGACGCCAATACCCACAACGAAGATATTTGAAAACAGAAAAAAAAATGTTTTGTCACTAACACTTATTTTCTCCTAAATAACTTTTATATCTATTCTAGTGTGACACATACACATATAAAAGAAAATTTGATTGCATATCAGAACAAAAACAAGAGATGTGTTCGTCAGAAACACAATGCCCCCTATTTTGCCCTGCTTTGAAATAAAATTTCAATATATCATTTGGCAGGTTTAGAAATTATCTCCCTTTAAAAGCTTTTTACTTCCCTTTTTGTTTTTTGACCTTTAAGGATGAACTTGACCTTGAACTTTCACCACTCAAAATNTCAAAGAATACTATCAGAATAGCAAACAGTTTGGATCCTGATGAGACGCCACGTTCTGTGGCGTCTCATCTTGATCCAAACTGTTTGCAAAAGCCTTCACAATTCGGTTCCCGCACTTAAAGAGATATTCACTGAGCTAATCTGCTATGTATAAGACTAAGCAACAAAAGCTGTCAGAAGACTTTTATTTTTTTCTTAACCAAACCATTTGTACAATAGGCAAGTATTTTTTCTATTCAAGTAACACTGACCCTTACATCATGCATACCACATGAAACCCTAGCAAAGTCTTTTTTAATCAAGTCTGATTTTTAATATAAAATGTACATGACCTTGACCTTGACAGCACCCCCCATATGCAATCTAAAGCTGTGTCTGGAAATGATGTATTGATTTAGTTTCATTCCTATAATTTAATTTAATTTGTTGTAACTTTTTTTAGTGGAATCCAGTTTGCTTATTTGTTTCATAGTGACCTTGACCACACCATCCTATACGCTATCCCTACTGAGGGTAGAATAGCTTGCCTTGACCACACCCATCCTATATGCTATCCCTATTGAGGGTAAAATAGCTTGCCTTTTCTTCAAAAAGTCAAGCTAAAAAGCATTGTTTCGAAAACTCTAACAGCAGTTTTTTTTTCCTTCTTTGGAACATGCCAAATATCAGGTCTTTCTCCTCCAAAAGTGTTTTTCCAAGGACTCCCTTTTGCATATATAAACAAAACTGTAAATAGTATTTGCAAACAATCATGAAGATTCTAGAAGATCAAACGTTGTCATATCCATGTGCTTGTGCTTGATTCCCCATGACTGGGCCCGAAGCATCTTGCTTAGTCACCAGACGTTATTAGACTGCACTTTTGGGGGCCGTTTCATTAGACATCTTACAACAAATATAGAATACGATACGAATTTCAAAGAAACATTATTTTAAAAGATCTTAAGATATTTTTGCTAATTTCCAGTAAAACCATTTATTTCATCATTGTCTTACCCATGGCTTATATCTTGCGGAACTATTTTTCAACAGCTTGTATATTTTCAGTTTTAAAATTTCAGTCGTAACTTAAGATTGTCGTACGATCTTTGATGAAACGGCCCCTTGGTTCACAAATGTAGCAAAACAATTATGATTTTTATGAGTTGCTATCTACACATTTCTCATAAATCTTTATTCCAAGAAAGTGGACAATTGTGTGAAAGTATGTAGCTAAAACAACAGTCTTTGTAAATTTTAAATTTTAAAAGATAATCGTTTCAAAATGGTGATAAACACATATGGTTTGATTTATGTGTCGCGTTCTGAGAAAACTGGGCATAATGCTTGTGCGTAAATTGTCATCCCAGATTAGCCTGTGCAGTCCGCACAGGCTAATCAGGGATGACAATTTCCGCCTTAATTGGATTTGTGCTAAGAAGAGACTTCATTTAAACGAAAAATGTCATAAAAGCAGAAAGTTTGGTCCCTGATTAGCCTGTGCGGACTGCACAGGCTAATCTGGGACGACATTTTACGCACACGCATTATGCCCAGTTTTCTCAAAACACGACAAATATGGTACAACATGTGATTTGTGTCATGTGAAAATGGGTCTTCTGCCATATGCAGCCATGTACAGGCTGGTCATGAATGTGAGACTGGAATGGCGCTATGCTAGCTGCATATGGCATAATACCCATTATTGCATGATGTGGCTCATATTATAATCTTTCACATATAACACTCATATAATATTTTGCAATTTGCCAAGAAAAGTCGATATGGTTATCATGTTTTCATCCTATAATGCCTCCACACAATACAGAACCGACAAAATATTATCAAATTTTTTAATTGAATCTAAAATTGACAGTGTTAACAAACCAGTTATGGAATTTAGAAGAGCAAAATAACATTTGAAAGATATAATTCAAACAAACAATAAAGAGTAATTTTCAGTTTTCTAAAATTTCCAAAATCAAAAAAACAAACAAAAAAACACAAATGCTGAATTTCAATTAACAAAATGTAGAGGATCAAGCAAATTCGTTGAATTGATATCCCCCGCCAAACTAGAGCTTTGTCACAGATGTGACGTATACCCCCACATGCTGCATTGACACAGAATATATAAAAAGGGCCATAACTCCGTTATTAACAGATGGTGTACAATGCCATTTGGCATGCATCATCCCCTTATCCATATATATACTCATACCAAGTTTCAATGAAATCAGCCAAAGCACTTCCAAGATATGGCTCTGGACACAAAAGTGCTGGAAAACGCCAAAACAATATCCCACCGCCTTTGGCGGGGGATAAAAACCCTGTTAAATGAGACTGAGATTTGATCATCATACGTTTATCTTTATAAACCAAAGGGCATTTTAACACAATTATTTAAACAAACATTCAAATATGTATGTCAGCTGTATAATTCTGGCCGATATTTCCAATAAAACCTTATAGAAATATATAACAGTACTTCCTTATTTTATAATTTTGAGTAAGAATCTGTGCACATCAACTCTCCAGTGACTAAATCCAGAGTGTGGATACACATTTGAGTCTGCTTCATGGGTAAAACCAATCACTGCGCCTATGTTTAATATCTCATGTGAAAGACATTGAGTAGGAAAGGAATCCAACATGTCACACATTTAAAAATCTTACCTAAATTTCAAAGAATGAAAAATCATGAAATCCTTGTTTTAATGTGGTTATCACAGATTTTATTACAAGTTAGTGCCTAAAAAGGCACTCCTTTTCCTTCCCAGATTATGAGAATATGAAAAATTGAAAAAAAAATAAAAAAAAATATATAAAAATGCAACAGTGAAATATGCTATTCACAGAAGTTTGCCCTTAGAAATTATTCTTCCTATAATACTTCTTTAAATATTGCATCATAACTTTTACTTGTCATTCAATGTTCAATAAAATCGAAAAGTGGTCTAAGGTCCATCTCTACAAGATTCTTTGAGAAGACTTCAGTTTACGCCTTAAAAAAATCAACTTTCAAAAGTTGTTGGCTGATACACTTCAATATTATTTTGTTTCCATTGATTTATTCTGGTTAAGAATTGAGACATGCTATTTTATTTTAATATTAATCAAGTTAAGATTTAATTGCAGAGCTTTGTTCAAATGGGTTCAGCTTTAAATTAAGTTCTTGTTTTCTATTCATAATTTCCTCGTGATCAGATACTGTATTCATTTTTTTGTCGACATGAAATTTTGTGGATTCATTAAATCTAGAATTTTCTTTTGATCTTAAATTATTGATTTTTGTTTAATGTCTAACATACATGTATATGAATTTCAGCCTTCATTTGACAATTTATTTTGTTATTGAATGGACCCACGAAAATCCACAAAAAATAAAGAGTTCCACAAACAATTTTAGGTACTCAGTACTTATGTGTCGTGTTCTGAGAAAACTGGGCATAATGCATGTGCGTTAAGTGTCATCCCAGATTCGCACAGGCTAATCAGGGATGACAATTTCCGCCTGAATTGGAGTTTTGCTAAGAAGAGACTTCATTTAAACGAAAAATTCCATAAAAGCGGAAATTGTCGTCCCTGATTAGCCTGTGCGGACTGCACAGGCTAATCTGGGACGACAATTTACGCACATGCATTATACCCAGTTTTCTCAGAACGCGACACCTTATACAAACATAAAACAACTAACTCAGATCCCTTGGTTGCGCACGACATCAATCACTATGTTCATGAAACACCCTATGATGCAACAGTCTGAGCCGATCCCAAAACACAAGGCTCAAAATGGAATGGGGAACCAGCCGGAAGAAAGATGGGCCCCAGCCCTTATAGAACCCCCACAGTCCTTCGCTGCTGAAGATCTTCACAAAACAGTCCCCGAGATTGCGATATATAAGTCCGACGCCATTTTTGTCCACTGGTTGGTTGTACAGACGTGTAGAGACTACGTCGAAGGGGGTCATACAGGCCACCACGACCACCCCCGCACATATACTGGGTATGAAGGAGTTAAGTATACTGTCTGGAGGGAATACCTGCAAACACAACATTCTGTGTGAACACTGAACAACATATAATAATAAAAAAAATAATTAAGCTTCAACCTTTTTCTTGGTTTCTCAAAGAGTTTCCTTGAAAAAATCAATATCGTAATTACGATTTATTATTGTTTCTTTTAATCCATGGGTATCCACGAAAAAATCACACCCATGTAGTAAAAATATACATCAATTACCTGGTGTTTGACCACATATCTCTTAGCAGCACCAAACGTGGAAAGTTGCGCGGCTGACCCTACCATGACCCTTGACACAGCCGCTGTGGTCCCACGCCATAGACCTTACCAATGTAAAGCAGAGGAAACTTGTTTATAATCATCTATGACATACATTTGGCCAATGGATTTCACAAAAAAACAACAAAATTTTGAAAAATAATGTTGTCATCATAAATTGCTTCCATTTTTGGGAAATGTAAACAACTTAAAACTATCAGTCCATGCTATGAACCTGACGAATGGAATGCAGAGAAAACTTGCTAAACATATTTGTTAACCTATCATCAATGACATAAATGTGTTGTGTTCTGAGAAACTGGGCATTATGGATGTGCGTAAAGTGTCGTCCCAGATTAGCCTGTGCAGTCCGCACAGGCTAATCAGGGACGACACTTTCCGCCTAAATTGGATTTTTGCTAAGAAGAGACTTCATTTAAACGAAAAATGTCATAAAAGCGGAAAGTGTCGTCCCTGATTAGCCTGTGCGGACTGCACAGGCTAATCTGGGATGACACTTTACGCACATGCATTATGCCCGGTTTTCTCAGAACACGACACAAATTTCGCCAATGGAACTCATGGGAAACATAACCTTTAAGTCCATGATCTGAACTGGACCCATGGCATGCAGAGAAAACATGAATAATCCAGGCCAATATAACACAGAGAAAACATCTTGACTTGCTGAAGAAAGTTAAATCAAAGTGTATATCATTTATTTTTGTTTTGAATACTGATTTGAAAAAGAATTGTTAAGAACCATTTCAAGATGTAAAAACATCACAAACTGATTAAAACATTACTACAAAAGGTTAAATTAAATTTTTATAGTTAAGTTTTTTTTAACAATTTAACGCTATTATTTTGCAAAAAAAAGTGTCTTTGAGTACTTGAATTTAGCTGACCTGTCTCCAACAGGTTAACATGACAAAGCCTATCAACATGTAATCTTTTCTTCAGATGACATTGTACATTAAAGTGCAAAAGAACACTAACCAAATATTCTCATTA
This sequence comes from Dreissena rostriformis, assembly GCA_007657795.1. NCBI lineage: Eukaryota > Metazoa > Mollusca > Bivalvia > Myida > Dreissenidae > Dreissena > Dreissena rostriformis. The sequence continues at coordinate 21,311 of VMBQ01005020.1, read as the reverse complement.
TCTGTTTCCAGTGGGTATTCAGGGGAGGTAACAAACTAAGATCTCCCATTCAATATAAAAACAAATCCAAATAAATTATTTCCATCATACCCGTAATTCCGTGTTCCCTGAATATGTTAGACAGGCCCTTGAACAGACTGTCATGAGAATGCTGAGTTCCCACAGCAATGGCAGCATTGGCACGGGCCTGGAGTTGGGTCTTCACCTGGCAACACAAGCAGAAATTATTGTTAAAACAACAGGTTTATATATTAAATAAGAAGCAATACAAAGAGGACATTCAAACCTTAAAATAACAGATTTACACATTAAATTAAGCCTTGTTCTGGCAAAACTGCGCTTAATGCATATGCTTTAAGGGTCATCCTAAATTAGCCTGTGTAGTCCGCACAGGTTAATCAGGGATGACACGTTCCGCCTTAACTGGATTATTGTTTAGAAGAGGCTTCCTATAAACAGAACATTCATTAAAAGCGGGGAAAGTGTTGTCCTTGATTAGCCTTTGCAGACTTCACAGGCCGGGGACAACACTTTACTCACATGCATTAGGCCCAGCTTTTCCAGAACGAGGCTAAATTAATCTATAAAATGTGTCAGCATAAAATGTCAAGTCTTAAGTATATCGCAATTTTAAACAAGGATATCAGTAAAACTGATGGATTCTCCCCGATGATGCTTTGACGATATATGGGTTAATTGTGTGGAAAAAAAATGTGTGACCTTGAGAAAATCTATTATTAGCCTTTGTGACACTGACCTTGACCCCAGTGACCTCAAACCTCATCAAAAGGTAGAGGTCCATGCAAGGTACCTACATGCCAAATATAAAAGATATCAGTCAAAAATTGAAGGCGCTATGAGAAACTGTAACCAAAGTGTGATCTTGAGAAAATCTATTATTAGCCTTTGTGACCTTGATCTTGACCCCAGTGACCTCAAACCTCATCAAAAGGTAGAGGTCCATGCAAGGTCCTACATACCAAATATGGAAGAGATCGGTAAAATATTGAAGGCGCTATGAGAAACTGTAACAAAAGTGTGACGGAAGGAAGTAAGGAAGGAAGGAAGGACAAAGTGGCAACTATATGCTTCCCGAAAAAATTTCAGGGAATAATTTTCGGGAAGAGAATATGTATAAATATGTAAAGATTGAAGCTCTGGCAATAAAAATAATAACGGATGCATAACATGACCAGGAAAAGAACAGGAAGACAAAATATATACTAGTAGACTCATACAAAAAAGAAAAAAAGAATATACAAAATGTAATTATGTTGTCCCCTGTATTACTATATAAGCTATGTTATTGGTAAACTGGTCTTCATTCGTGTGCATTAAATGTCGACCCAGATTAGCCTGTGAAGTCCACACCGACCCAGATTAGTCTGTGAAGTCCACACCGACCCAGATTAGCCTGTGAAGTCCACACAGGGTAATCAGGAAAAACACTTTCCGCTTTTAGGCATTTTTAAAGGAAGTCTCTTCAAAACGATAATTAGGTTTACCAGTAAGCAGAAAGTGTAATCTCTTTTTCTGAGTAATCTTTGATTAGCCTGTGTGGCTTCACAAGCTAATCTGGGATGACTGTTTAGGCACAAGCATTAAGCCCAGTTTTTCCCTCATAGCAATATAACAACAAGTGTCCCCTATGGACTACCTGCACTGTACCATGTATAGCGGACTCCCTATGGCGGCCCCTAGACATCCCGCAGTGGCCCCTGCCAGTACAGTCTTCGCCCAGATCACGTGACCCTCCTTATCCTGCAGGAGAGAAAGTGGCAGTTAAAAGGGGCAGTGACATTTACAGGTGATTCTGACGTCTGTAATACAAAGTGTGAATTTGAATGTATGATTACAATTATGTTTATATACACCCTTCAAGAATATCTTTATGACATGCCCTGTATATCATGCGTGTATGTATTACTACATTTATATGGTGAAAAAAAATATTGCAAAAAAAAAAACACCAACAAAACAATTTAAAGGCTGTTGGCTTGCTTAAACATTTAAATATGGCCACCTTGGTCAGTCCGAGGTTGTCGAATATCTGGAAGGATCCCAGCCGCACCCCGTTCATAAAGAACTGGTACCAGAGTGCGGGGACCAGCCCCTTCTGTAGGGCCAGCAGACCATCAGTCTTGCCAATCGTGTAGAACGCGTGGAACGAATTCCTGGAGATGTGAGCAGAGTAAATACAAATTATGAATTACCTTCGTGCTGGGAAAACAGGGCTGAATGCATATATGTGCCTAATGCATTTACTATCTTCTACAAAAATGCATGTGAGTTTTGATTGTGCGCTTGAAACAAGCACATGTTGATGTTTGTGATTTTAGATCAATGATATTAATTCTTGAATGAAAGATTGGGAGGACTTTAAACTTTAAATTAAAGGCTTGATTGCAAATCCAGGATCAGCCTATTGGTTCCTTGCTATAGATAAAGAGCCACCTGTTATAGTAAAGATTCTCTCCTGGTTGAGTTAGCTGAAGTTTTTTTTTTAAATGTCAACATTATAATAATTATCATTTTACTTCTTGATAATCATTTGACCCTCTCTCTGGGAAAATGGGACTTTATGCATGTGAGTAAAGTGTCGTCCCAGATTAGCCTGTGAAGACCGCACAGGCTATTTGGGATGACACTTTAGGCACATGCATTAACCCTTTGAGCACTGGAACCGGATTTTGAAGGCCTTTGCAAACAGTTTGGATCCAGATGAGACGCCACAGAACGTGGGGTCTCATCAGGATCCAATATGTTTGCTATTCTGATAGTATTCTTTGAAAAAAAAATCAAAGAAAATACTAATTTTATAAATTTAGCAGACAACATTTTAGCAGACGACAAATTTCCCAGCATGCAAAGGGTTTTCCCAGAGAGTGACTCATATCATCTTTGTGTAGTTTCCTCTGGGATACACTTTCAATCAAGTTAAATTGATTTCAGTATGGAGATGAAAGTATTCAGCATATTGGATAAACAGAGACATGCAATTTATTTCCACACAAGGGTTAGTGTCCGGTTAAAAGTCCAGCAGCTATACGTATATCTGGATATATCTGGCAAGGTGTCTGTCTTACCACTGACTAATCAATATCTGTAGGACGCATCAATTGAATCTTCCGTGATCACTTGTTATAGATGATAAACTTGATGAAGTAAGGCTAACAGGGTTAGAAATGGCCAGTTGTATTGCATCCATCAAGAATTTAGAGAATTAATCCAAAAACGAGTTAAGATTTGAGACATTAAACTGCACACATTAACATGGTCAATATTTTGTAATTAGGACTTGGTAATAATTGATATTCCTGTACTTAAACAGCAGCAGTGACATAATCAAATATGTGTCGTGTTCTGAGAAAACTGGGCACAATGCTTGTGCGTAAAGTGTCATCCCAGATTAGCCTGTGCAGTCCGCACAGGCTAATCCGGGTCGACACTTTCCGCCTAAACTAGATTTTCGCTAAGAAGAGACATCATTTAAACGAAAAATTCCATAAAAGCGGAAATTGTCGTCTCTGATAAGCCTGTGTGGACTGCACAGGCTAATCTGGGATGACACTTTATGCACAAGCATTATGCCCAGTTTTCTCAGTACGCGACTCATATTGTCTTGTTATGAGTACCTTGTCTGTCTTTGACAAATGTCTCTTGCTGGCTGTCTGTATGATAATCAATAATTACATTTTCGGGGACATACCGGGCATGACATGGACAGACCAGCTCATCATATCGAGTTGTTTAGCATATTACACTGGTAGTATTAACAGACCCATGGATCAAATTATGAGCAATTTTGATACCGAACCAGGCAGGGAGCATTTCTAATGTGACAATCAAAGCAAAGGTTTATGCATGCATGAACCCATAAGTTATTGAAGCTTTAATGACGCCATTTTATTTAACCCTTTGAGCGCTGGAACCGGATTTTGAAGGCCTTTGCAAACAGTTTGGATCCAGATGAGACGCCACAGAACGTGGCGTCTCATCAGGATCCAAACTGTTTGCTATTCTGATAGTATTCTTTGAAAAAAATCGAAGAAAATGCTAATTTTAAAAATTTAGCAGACAACATTTTAGCAGACGACAAATTACCCAGCATGCAAAGAGTTAAAAGTATAAAAAATAGGGCCTCGTAGCCCAGTTGGTAGAGCGCTGGATTTCTAATCGGAGGATTCCATCCCCGGCCCGGCTACACAAATCCATCCTCCACCTACCTCTGATTCCAGTAGGGCAGTTGTCCGTTACTGGCAGGCGAGATGGTTAACTGACCAACGTGAAATGACTGAAGTACTGTCAAGTGTCAAGGTGACTGACCTGTAGTGTATGACGTAGGCTCCCTTCTTTTGAAGTTCACCTTGAAGCTGCATTCTCGTCTTCACCACCTGATACAAAATACACCATAATAAGTGTAACGATTTTAGTGATTCTTTTAAGGGCAAATTTTGCGCCAAATTCCCAGAGCATGGCCCAAATACAGTGTTGTTTTATGATAGTGATTGGAGCACAATTGTAAATAAAGAACTTGCATAACGAGGATGATTGGAAAATAATTGTTAAGACAGAATCTATTGAATGACAATTATTGGAGGTTCATTTTAAGGACAGTGTCCTTTAAATACATTCCCATTTTATAATTGTTTCTTTAATACACAAGTAAGAAAATTAATGATGACAGAATTGTAGAGACAATGTAAATAGGTACATAATATTTTCCCATATAATGACCTGAAAATTACTCTCTCAATGTAAAATGTATTTTGAAAAATAAATTGACTTATTTCGACTAAATTGACCAAGTTAAAGGCATTTTTGCAAAAAAATCAAGATATAGTCAACAAACCAAGATTGAAGATTGTATAATTTATCTTTTGAAGCAAGGTATGTAATTGATGTTTTATTATATACATGTAGTAGAATATAAACATGTAAACATTCTTTGCAGATTTAAAATATGTAATCACAAATTAGTGAAATACGATACGTGCTCATAAATTTTATAATAAAACATCCGTCATATAGTTACCCCATCAATTCAAAAATAATGAACAAAATGCTACAACAATTATCATGACTAAACAAAAATTAAAAATGGCTACATGTATATGCAACCAGCATAAAACAAGAACAGCCTGCAAGTAACTCACAGTCTTGTGATATTATTCGTTTGAACAAACACATCGATAAAGTTCCATTGATGTTAATTTTTCTTTCTTAAATTAACAAACCCTTTGCAATGTCCAATGATATCATAGTCAACAATATACTTGCAAAACCCAACATGGGCTACGTGATGATTATAAATCTTGAAATTACATTTCTGCTCGTAAAGTGAGAACAGACTTATACAGTTTATCGGTTAATTGCTACATGACTCGGACGTTCTTATTTTTCCGTGCGACCGTCTCGGCCTCTAGTAGCTAACCCCACTATACTACGTATTCGAATGATTTGTTGGGCGTCCCACATTCGGGCAGCCAATGAAAATGTACCACGTAGAAATCATTCACACCAATCAAAAGGTGATAACAGCAATTAACAATACTTGCGAAGTCGACCGATAATTAATGTTTCGCACAGGTAATAGATGATATCAGATAAGGAAATGACCCGCCATTTCAAGTATAATTATTAGCCAGTGGGTTACAGTAGTTTGACGTTTTAACCTAAGGGCAGGGAAATATTATCTGAAAAGAGTTAGCGACTGGCCATGTAAATATTTAAGCATTTAGTTAAGAAATTACATTGTACAATAATGTCTCTAAATTATGAATTTTAAGAAATAATTAAATATGTTTTCTTTAACCTGTTTGTATATGCTTTACGTGACACAGGTGTGTTACATAATAACATAATTTATGCATGATTTAATATTTAGTATATGTCTTTAGGATAATAATGTCTACTTAGTTATACAATAATAATCATATTCTACATAACTGATTTCTATATGATTAAGTAATTGTTCATTTATTTGTTCAATGTTGATTAGATTAGGTTATTACGTCACAGTCTACAATGTATTCTGGTGTTATGCTGTTTGCTGCTCATCAGTACCTTCCGGTTGGAAATGAGGCCTTTAAAACTTAAATCTAGTAAAAGTAATTTGATTTTCCAATGGACTATTCCTTTTCTTCATTCTCAGAGAATGGAAGTTTTTCACAAAATTTAGTAGTTCGCGACTCAAAGTTTCACAATTAAAAAAGTTTGCGAACTCAAATTTTCAACATTTAAAAAAGTTCACGACTACTTTTTTCACAATTTTGACAGGTAGGCGACTGATTTTTTTGTACAAGATGAGAGGGCCAAGGCTACTTTACAAAGATGGGAAAAAAAGCGCTGACAGACGTGTCAAAGTGTGTATCTGAGTGGTAAAGGGTAAACCTCGAGGGGATTTGTGAAGAGGCCGGCACAGCATGCCGCCATTCCTCCCAGGCAGAACTCTGTCAAGTTGTTCTTCTTCATCTTCTCATCTGGGCTAGTTTCATCCTGAAGCATCCAAAAATAACTAAATGCTTGTTTTACTATATGAGCCTTGCTCTTGGAAAATGGGGCTTAAAGTGTTGTACCAGATTATCCTGTCAGGGCCCTCAATCCATTTTACGGGAAGCGGGTCGCTACCCATAGCAGAGGGAATTTTCGCGGCGTTTCCCTTTTGGGGGGATTTTTTACTTACTCTCTAATTATAACATTTGTACATGTTTGCACTATATTCATTGCTTTTTCCATTTTCATAATTGAGTATGTTTGACAAGATTAAATTAAAATAGAATTGAGATATAATAATCATGAGACACATCTATCTATAAAAAAAAAAAGGTGGGCGTGTGGCCAAGTCACTTTAACACTAACAATATGTCATAAAACAACATTTTTTATCTTTTTTTTTCTGATGTAATATATATATATATAT
>VMBQ01005019.1:49580-73459 GCA_007657795.1 Dreissena rostriformis | reverse complement strand
AAAACTATTTGAATTAGAGAGCGGACACTGCTGTGGACGCCGACGCCGCCCGCCCGCCAAGGTTGAAACTTTAATACGTTCCGTTTTGAAAAAAACGGGCGTATAAAAATGCATTAATAAATATATGTCGCACATGCATAAATTTTGATTAATTTACATGAGACGCACCATAACTCAAACACATACTGTAAAATCACTTAAATTAATATGGAAATGATGAAATATTTAGTTACATACAGATTGTTGTATGAAACGAGTGCAATGCTGCAAATCTTCAGATTACCTTATTTAAGTGTTCAAACTCCAGTTCGCCTTTTGATGTAACAGCAGAGATCTGGTTAAGCGACGGCATTAGACCAACCGTGACACTTCCATTGTTCACGTGAGTAGTGTCCTGAGAAAAAGTGAAGAAAATTATTGATATATTGGTTACCAACTGTTGAAAAGCATTTCAAGAACTTTATAAACAATATCATACCCCAACAATATAAAATAGTCATTGTTGTGGCTGAAATATTCACCACATGCTGCTGTTTCAGAGTGCGTAAGCGGTCCAGCATGAAGGATTAGTTTCCCAACAATTACAGCTTCATACCTTTGAAGGTTCATACCTCATATTATAGTCAATATCTGCCCTGGACAAAAGTTCAGCACAAAAATTTACAATTTACTTGAGCTGGCTCTGTAAAAAGAGGGTTTAAAGCATGTGCGTAAAGTGTCATCCCAGATAAGCCTGTGCTGACTGCACAGGGACGACACTTTCCACTTAAACAAGATTTTTTCTAAGAAGAGACTTTCTTAAAACAAAAAATATCATAAAAGCGTTAAGTGTTGTACCTGATTAGCCTGTGCAGTCCGCACAGGCTAACCTGGGACGACACTTTACGCACATGCATAAAACCCCCTTTTCACAGAGCCCAGCCCACTGTGTAATTATGAAAGCAGCATGTTATGGCTCTTATGCACTGCACTACCTATTATTGAGACCTCTGATATGCAAAGTTGATACCTCATATACTTTGCAAGATGTGCCCCATTCAAAATGTAAATATGAAATAAAGGAAGGAAAAAAGAAGACAAGAACTCTCCAAATATTAAAGAGTTATGGTTCTTGTGAACTGCACATCCCATCAATAAGACCTATAAAGTTTCAAGATGATATCTTCTGTAGTTTTCCAGATGTGCTGCATGCAATATATATATATATATATATAGTATATTAACAAGCAAATTTGTTGAATTGATATTCCCCGCCAATTTCCAAATTTTGTGACAGACAGAATGACGGACAGACAACACTAATTCTATATCGATCTGCCTTTGGTGGGGGATAACAAAGGACAAAAAAAAGAATATTCAAGCAAGAGTAAAATAAGTCAACTGTAAAGTAAAACAAGGGCTGTTTGTAAAACATGCATGCCCCCNGAAACGTTCCTAAAATATCAAATGATGTACCTATGCATAATAAATTAAATTTAACCAGCCAATTAACTTATTTTATGAAGAACAAGTTACAATTTCGTTTTGTTTACCTGGCAAATGTAAAACTAAGGGGGGTAATTATACTGCAACAGTGAAGATACGCGAAGCATATATTTCGACTACGAATCATTTCGTCATACCTGACAGAAAGTGATTTCCACAAACGCGCTCTTGATTGTTTGGCTGCCAGTTTTTTCTATTGATAGACGTGAGCCACTTATTTCTTCTTTCTTGGTCATTTTGCCTCGGAATACGATGCCACGAAAGTCTACTCCCCTTTTCCCATCGAGTTGTACAACCAACGACCACACAAGATTGGACCATTTCAAAAAAATTATTGAAATAATCTGAATATCAGCTTTGTTCTCTTTTAAAGGAAAAACAATATGGCGATTATCGGTCTTTTGCCCACCAGCGATGTTTACATACTATCAGCAGGTGCGCGTGACGTCACGGTGGTGTTCCCTATATAGTCACGTGATAATAAACAATTCAAATAACTTCACTTTATTTGCTTAAGTAAATGATTAGAAAATATGTTTAACACTTTGTTTCTATCACAATTGACGAACTGTTCTGTTTTCATTATGTGTTGTTGACGATGTACATTGTACAAGTCGCAATAAACCGGCTTGTCTTGTCTTGATAATAAACACTGTCCTATTGCTAAAAATTGTCGTTAATCACCGGATTATCGAATCAAAGATTACACATGTTTTCAAGGTCCGGATGCAGTGAAATCGCAGAGTTATAAACTATGCGGACGTTGGCGCTGTTGTTGTTGCTGTGCTTTGTGGCGAAGGCGCGAGTGCAAGCGAGGAGCATCACTTCCGGTGAACCGCAGGTTGAGGCCCAGGATGATGACGTCATAGGTATATCAACATTGTATTCATGTATTGATGGTAACAAATCTGTATTTACTAATGGAATAAACGGTTATTGACATTTGTTTGCCAACACACCACCAAACAGCATACTTGTATATTCATTTGTTTCAAAAAATATTTTAAAGTTATTTAAATGCAATAACAATCTGTGTGAAATTATTTGAAATGCATGTGCATGTCTATGTGCATGATCATTTAAAATTTATGAGTGAACATTGGCATTTCGAGGGGTGACCGCAAGACTGTCGTTTGTCATATTAAATAAAGAAGGAGATACGACAGTCATGCGGTCATCCCTCGATTTGAATACTTATATTACAAAAAAGTAATCACCAATTCTTCCCAAAAAGGTTTTTACCAGGATGATGACACTTTCGACTTCACCATAGAAGACGATGATGACGTCACTGACGATGATGACCTCACAGGTGTGGAAGACGGACAAACGATATGCCACATGGAATAGTGTAAAATATGCCACCATTACCGAAAAATGAAAGGTAAAATAGCAATATAAGCTGTGCAAATCCATTTATACAATTGCAGGGATTAAAGGTCATCAACGCAGCAACCCATAGCGTTGCTCTGTCATACGCGTTTTAATTCAAAGTAACATTTTAAAACAACCCGAATTGTATCTATTGATTTTGTGTGTTTGTGGCGTATTAATCTAAATACGAACCATTACATTTTTGNACGATGATGACGTCACTGACGATGATGACGTCACAGGTGTGGAAGACGGACAAACGATATGCCACAGGGAATGGTGTCAAATATGCCACCATTACCGAAAAATGAAAGGTAAAATAACAATATAAGCTGTGCAAATCCATTTATACAATTGCAGGTATTGAAGGTCACCAATGAAGCAACCCATAGCGTTGCTCTGTCATACGCGTTATAATTCAAACTAACCTTTTAAAACAAACAGAATTTTATCTATTGATTTTGTGTGTTTGTGGTGTATTAATCTAAATACGAAACATTACATTTTTGGTATTTACACTATAAACAAGACGTCCGTTGATCGCTGATACATAAAAGCGTATACACACGGCATACCACTATTTACATTTCAGCCTGTGTGGTTGCCAAGGCAACCAGGAGAGGAATGGGCCTCGGACTGGTTGTCAACCACCACATCCTCCTGAAGGGAAGGCTCAGAAATGGTAAATACAATATCACTAATTATTTGTAAATCGATAGAATAATATTGCGCGCTTAAGTTAGCCTCATGCTTTATTGATATATCTGTTAAAATGGTAAGCTTTTTTGCTAGGCATCTGAGATGCATAATATATTTACAAATATTATATGACTAAATCACTTTCCATTAGTCGAGAACATGTTGGATGACACAAAACGAATATCATATCAAATGAACTTTGAGTGATATTGACGGCTGGTATTGATAACCGTTTCTAAACGCTAAATATTACGTTCGTACTAATTCTTACGGTACACTTAAATCGACGTCACGGCAATGACATTGTCAAAAAATAACAACGATTTATCGCGCATCTCATCCATTTTTTTTTACAAAAATACGCATTGTAGGTGCAATTCGGAAAACCGGAATTTAGGATATCATATAATTAAACATGTATTGACAAGGCAACAATACATTATAACTTTATTAACTAACGCGTCTGTATATTGATCTCTTTTATCTCATGACATTCTAACACTTAGGCCATCCGATATGCTCGCGTCACGTGCCAAGGTTCCCGGCTGTTAAGTCAGTGTGTCTGGTACCCAGCCGAGTCGACACGAGAAAGCATGCCGCATGCGTCAACGTCACTGCTGAGGTAAGACTGCTCCATGCAATGTATATGAGTCGCCGTCTGTGAGAACGGGGTGTTTAATGCATTTGGGTAAATTTTCGTCCCAGATTAGCCTGTGCGGTCTGCACATGCTAATCTCAGAATCTGGGGCGACACTTTACGCGTATGCAAACACCCTTTTCACAGAGCAAGGCTAATTATTATTATGCAATACCGAACGCTATCATGCCGTAACGCAACGCAACAAATCATACCATAAACAATATCATATCGCAGCAAATGTACTACACCATATTCGAACTTACCGCTAGCGCAGTTACCGCTACATACATAAACCAAATNCGGACTGCACATGCTAATCTCAGAATCTGGGACGACAGCTTACGCCCATGCATTAAACACCCTTTTCACAGAGCAAGGCTTATTATTATTTTGTAATACCGAACAAGATCATTCCGTAACGCAACTCAACAAATCATACCATAAACAATATCATATCGAAATAAATGTACCACACCATATTCAAACTTACCGCACCATGCAATATTAAATAGCGCAGTTATTGCTTCACACATATATACCAATGAAACTGATTGACACCATACCATTCACACTGCATAGTTTTCGAAACATTCTATGCTGTACTTATCCATCATATGTTTTACAATAATAAACTAAAAGCTAAATAGTATAAGGTCGTACCATTTAGGTTTATATACATGTATGGATGCATTATCAGATAGTACCAATTACACCATACGATACTTATTGTTTAAACAAGAATACGAAAGTGATTTTCATTTTTCTCAGGTTCGAGACCGGAAGTTCAACAGCTCTGTTGGCTGCTTCAGAATCCCAAGAGACGACACCGAGGTACTTCCAGAACTCCAAAGCGTGTTCAGTGCGTTCTTGCAGAGCTTTGCGACTTCCGGTGACCCAACATCCGGTCGTGACGCCATATCTGACGACAAGAGAATCGATGATGCGACGTTACGGTTCGAGGAACATTAATAATCAGACGCGTCCAGTGTGCTTTATGCAGACAAATTTGTTCACATGTTTGACTTCGAATATTACTGTATGATAACAATTTAAAAATAAGAAATCAATGAACTGTAATGTGTTAAGGTTTTATACAACCTCGGTACGAAGAAAAGGTAAATTCATGAACGTCTGTCCGTCAATCATTCCGTCTGTGTATCTGTCCGTAGACTAAAACTTGTCTGGAGGCGATATAAAAATGTTCAGCATTGACCGTCGTGATTATGAAGGTGATCGTGTGCGTATGTGTTCGTCCTAGGTTGTTGGTTCATCATGGTGGTATATACTTTGTATGTTATTAGAGTCCAAACTTCGACTCAATTTGCGGAAAAATCTCCAATAAGGAAAAAAAACATATTTTTACGATACTTTATGCTTATATATTTTAACGTGAAATGTCAGCAATACCATTTAATTTTAATTGTATAAAATATTCCCATAGATCTATTACCCATCATAAATTTATAAAAACAGTAAATTAGTAATATTGTATTACTACGCAAAGTGGGAACATTTTCCCATTTAGTCAACAAAACCAAATAATTAGAGCTACGACCTCAAGCGCGCAACACAATTTCTTATTGGAGTACNATAAAAACAGTAAATTAGTAATATTGTATTACTACGCAAAGTGGGAACATTTTCACATTTAGTCAACAAAACCAAATAATTAGAGCTACGACCTCAAGCGCGCAACACAATTTCTAATTGGAGTACTCATTTCTTCCGTCCATTTGACTATGTTAGTCAGTCCTTTTTGCCGCACAGAGGTTGACTGTACTACATCTCGGGGTTTTAAATGAACATTTAATGCATATATACGTATACATATAAACAATTTGCAATTCATTTTGTAGAACGATGATACTATAATATAGTGAAATTTACTCGCCAGTACACTTATGAACCCATGTTACATACCTACGTTCTTATATTGTTTATACTATTTTAAGTTTTAGTTTCTATGGCACCATATCCACACTGTAAGACCGATACTTTTGAAAATTCCTTCGCGAAATATATATAATAACAGTTAATTTTAATGTTAAGCAATGTTTTTATAAGCGGAGCGCCGAGGATAATTAACCTTACGTCGTCGTCTATATTCTGACCAAGTGTCATCAAGATTGAATCATAAATGCGGCTTTTAGAGTGATTTTAGATGGGCACATTGTTTAATGGGCGCACGTGACCCACATTTAAACTCGATCAAGAAATTGTCAAGGTAAACATTCTGACCAAGTTTCATCATCATGAGAAGGGTGGCCTCTAATGTGTTAACAAGCTAAAAGTTGACATCACAATACACACAGAGTACGACGCGGTACGCAGGACGCACAAAGCCAAGAAATAAGTTTAGTATGTCCACGTTATACTCAGGTGAGCTTCTGGTAACGTTAATTGTTATTCGTGACGTCATATCGGGTAACGTCACAAACTGTTTGTTCGCCGAAGCCTAAGCTTCCTGTAGAGCGCTGATTCTAGGGCGACGGTGTCCTCGATGAAGGCGAACGACGCCAGTTTCCGGTCTATCTCGCGGTTTATCCGGAGAAATATGAGCACAAACATGATATTTGTTGATTTCTGTTAAAGGATACAGATTTTTTTCGCCATGTATTTACTTACATTGATCTCTATTAACATAAATTAGGAAACTGTCGTGAAGTTAGTGCTATATTCATGATGTGTTGTAAGATAATTAAGTTCGAGGCGGCAACATAGTTTGTGTACATATTTGACCAGATAGATGACATGAAAACAAGTTCTAAGTGTGGTTTCTTGTATCAGTTCAATCCGATTCCTGTATACTAATATAATAATGCATACCGTGCATGGTCATACAATTATTTAGTTTTATTTTATATGTGGTCACATAGAAAGCAAAATAATAAACTGAATTCGAACTAACGCTTTACCATACATAGTTGCTCTTTTAAATTCAAGTTTTTGGACGATGAATAAAAACAAACGAACACGAAATATATTTCAGTCAAAAGTTTCGTATTATCTGATGTCATTTTTATAATATATTTTAGATTGAGCTATAGTTGAATAAGTTACTTTTGAAATAAAGTACCATATTTGTAAAAAATGTTTTAAACAAATTAAAGTACAAATAAAATTAATACCTTTTGTTGTTGGGCAGAAAAGCAATAAGGAAACGAGTATCTCCTTTTTCTTTGCCTATCGTTTGACCGATGGTGGTAACCCCAACCATAAGCGGGTTCTGGCGTATCACAGTCAGGTTCCAGTGTCCGGAGTTTTAAGTTTACTGTCTGTCCGTGCGCCAAGAATGTGGAATAGTTCAGTGCCTGGATTTGGTTTTTCCGGTTCACGATGATATCGTGCAGCTCTATAGGGCGGGAAATCCGACCGACGCCCTGGGTATAACAAACAAATGAAAGAATCAGCCATACGCCATTGATTAAAAATATTTATTGTTTTAATTTACTGATATAATATAACTCGCTAGTCGATAGCGCCACAAACACACGTACAAATCCTCTATTTATAGAGCGTACGACAATAGGCAACCGACTTCTACATCAAGTGAGGTCATTTGCGTCATGTAAAACATATACTCATAGGTCAGTGTAGACATTTTGAGAAGAAACATAGATAAATACACCACATAAATATATTATATTAATTTGCATAGAGTACCTTTATAGCAAGGGTGTCAATCGTTGAATTGCGAAAACACACTGCCTATTTTAGCGTTTATTGTAATACATTGCATGCACTTTATATGCTAAGTTATTTTCAGGGTCGCATTGCCACAATTGCTAAAAATAAGGAAAAAAGGCTCACCGCTGCGTGTATTTTAAATTTGCCCCTTGCTCTGCGCACGCACGTGTAAGCGATAACAAGCGATACAAGCAATATTTCGCCGACCAATGAGAGTACGACTGAAACTGTGACGTCACTTGTATCCGGGATGACGTCATCAGATTCGAAAGCACTGGCAGCACATACAATATTAAAATTATACATAGATTTATTAAGTTTTATCTAACCCTTCCTATTACCTTCATGATAAAATGGATTGTTTTTTTAATCAATTCACATTTTGTTAAGTAAATGTATATTTCAGACAGTGTAGCACTGATTGCGAAACTATGACAAAATGTAAGCATTACATATATCTAAACGAAAAATGATTAAGGCGCTAAGTTAAAACTAAGACATATGCTAACAGCTACAGCTGAGAAAAAATATTTTATTACTACTNCGCCCGTAAGTCTTCTATGTGCAACGGAGAATTCAATTGCACCGCTCAGTTGAGAAGTCTCGAGATGCCCGTAAACGGTGCAACATCCTTGTTCATATGTCTAAAGAACTGAAACGAAACATTCTAATTAAATTATGTAAGGCATGTTGTTATATATACTGAAACATGCACACATGTGGCATGTGAAAAGTGAACATTTATCCATCGGACGGTAAGTAAAAAAACAAGAGTTAAGGTTTGAATAACCTGATCCCAACCGATGCCCAAAGCGCACACAGGACGCCCCAAACGCCTAATTATCACGTTAAGTTGCTTAAAATCGTATACATTTACAAATTTGAAACATTATTTTTGTTAAAGAAGCTGCGATTATTTGCAAGATTTATCCACCACCACCAATCAAGAGAAGTGTACATGAATTAACGTACACCCCATACAATAATCGGTGCCTTCATCACCTCCCGAGACCTCTAATTTAAGAGAAATCTACAAATAAGCAGCTATTACTATATGGCAAATAGAAAGTATTATTTAGCAAAACATATAAATATCACATGGCCAATCTCATTGCGCAAATAAACATAACAAACAAACATCAAAAGCATCCCGCACGCACCCCGGACATCAACTAGAAACAAACTAAACACTCAAACCATAACATCAATAAACTAATACTTAAAAAAGTGTAGATAAATCAAAGGTATTCGAGTATTATATANCAGTATTATATAAGTACGCAATAACAGTGTATTACAAACAATGTAATTCGGCACTTATGCTATGTTTCTTATATGCAATATTATATAGAATATATAGATGCTTACATCTAAAACTTTATTTATTATGTATGTGCGAGTTAATATTTTCGTAGAATGTTTTGAAATATAAAAGTGTATGCATTGTATATGAACGTATGTTAACAGCTGTATTAAAAAATGACCCCAACATTTCCTTTTCGACAAAACGACAACAAAACCCAAGATCATAGCTTGATTTTCATGTGAGTCGTGTTCTGAGAAAACTGGGCATAATGCATGTGTGCAAAGTGTCGTCCCAGATTAGCCTGTGCAGTCCGCACAGGCTCATCTGGGACGACACTTTCCGCCTAAACTAGATTTTCCCTTAGAAGAGACATCATTTAAACGAAAAAAATCCATAAAGGCGGAAATTGTCGTCCCTGATTAGCCTGTGCGGACTGCCCAGGCTAATCTGGGATGACAATTTACGCACATGCACTATGCCCAGTTTTCTTAGATTGCGACACATATGTGAGTGTAGAAGTCATCAATAATTTATAACAGTCGCTGTGAAAAGGAAGAGAGTATACTTTATTTAACTTTGCTATCGATCGATTTGAAGTAAAATAATTTGATAAGTTGTTGTAATTGTCAGTCTTACTTGTAGAATAGTCAATTGTAGCATTGCTGTCGAGCGTTGTTTCCTCTACATTCAACCCAGTCGGTGAGGACATTATATCTTACGTCCTTGTTTCGATGGTTGTTAAAGCCGGTGCATGCGAAGTGAGCTGATTCGGAAGTGGAATATTGGGTGATGTCTTTTCAGATGGACTGATTTGTGTGAGGTTACCGTTATAGTAAGCTATTGTTGTCAATGACATATTACTAATTTCACTACCAAGTGACGTCATCGATGGGGTATATTGCGACGAACCTTTCAATTCAGTTTCCGTTATGTTGCCTGGCTGTGTCGTACTCATATCAAAGACTTGTTTGTGTGTGGAAGTTGTGATGTTCGTTCCATTGTGTCGTGTCGTTATAAGTTCCCCGTCACTTTCTGTCATCTTTTTTGGAATAAAGGATGACGTCATCGGTGATGTCATTGCTATAGCAACATTGGATTCTCGCTCTGGAATGGTCAGTGCAATGTAATCCTTAAAGTATTGATGTATTTGATAAATAACCTCAAACTGGTGCGTGCTTTAAGTTTAATCTGTACTTTAACAGGTTATCATGGTAATTCACCTAATGTATTGTTTCGTTTTGTTTCTTCCAATTAACAGTATGGTATGCTTTAATATATCATTCCTGTGTGATACAACTATAACCATTCTTATCTATCTAACAAAGAGAGCATTTTTTCGTGTTTGTAGGTTGCATTATTGTGATTTTTTAGACCAGTCAATGGATGGTATTTTCAAAATTGGTGAAACGACGTTGCCTACTTGAATTATCGCCGAATTAGAAAATAGTTTTTAACATAAAAAAAATATTGGTACAATTGAACTGCTTTTTTTCGCAGCATTTGAAAATTTAGTCTGACCATCGATATAGTTTTATTCCAAATTCTTAAAACAAAATCGTAGCATCACATATCTATTATATTGAATGTTAAACACAANTCTTGAATTATCGCCGAATTAGAAAATAGTTTTTAGGATAAAAATATTGGTACAATTTAACTGTTTTTTTGCAGCATTTGAAAATTTAGTCTGACAATCGATTTAGTTTAATTCCAAATTCATAAAACAAATTCGTATCATCACATATACTCATTTATTATAATATATTGAATTTTAAACACAATTAACGTATACATGTATATTCAAATAACAATGTTTGGTTTAAAAAAATATTTAAACAATTCAGATTTTTTTTCTTATGCTATCACGGATGTTATTCCAGCTCAGTTATCAACCCAACGCAAATCCAGACCCATTGTTATTAAGGGCAGCTGTTAACGCACTTTCATAGTTTAACAAACCGAGGTTATCGTGGTTTGCCAAGTGCTTTTGTGTTATTATCACGCTAAGGTTACTTTGAGTCATTTAAAGTGACAGTTGTGTGATAAGCGTACTACATATATCTTGGGTTATCAATAATCAAAAGTTGAAACACTTCTGTTACGTTCGTGATTTCAATGTGTAACTTCGTACAGACGCGCGTGTCACCGCCAGGATAGTTTCATATCACTTAAGATAATATTTTTAACATGGCGCCCAGCGTGAGGCTGTTAATTATCGCAATAATCTGAATTCTAAACACTCCAGACATAAAATGAAATTCATTTGAACGTCCAGATAAACGATCTGCGATTTTATTGTTTGTTAAGGTATCAATTATGGACATCGTCGGGGTGTCGTAAAACGGCATCTGTTTTAAATAAATCGATTTATTACCATAACAGACTTAACGGGACAATAAATTTACAACAATTGTTAACATTCATTAGGAATACTTTAAACTAATAAAACCAATCAGTCAAATCATAAATTGTGACACTGATTAATAGCTCAAAACATCTATAGATATGACGAGTGACAGTTACAAATAGGTACTACAAGTAGTTATTTTGAATGCCTTAATATCATGGTCGATGGGGATACATAATGTCTAGAACTAGTTAAACTATGAATTAATATGATCCAATCTTTTCAGTGCGTCATAATATGTGTTGACCCAAACAGAAGCAACAGCATATTGGCGATTCTTAACACAAATTATACTTACAACTTCTAATGAATACATTTATAACTCAAATAAACCAATATGTTTAATTATTAAAACAGTTACCTGTTTTATTGATTTCAATGAGGAAACCGGGGTACTCATTGATGTTATCGGAATGGAACGTCAGATTGAAAGCGTTAACGTCTAAAGCTAAATAAAGCTTAAGTTAAACTCTGCGTGGTTTGGTTATGCATAGTTATCCTGCACCAATTCCTCGTGGAATACATAGCGAATATTAGGTCAAAATATATGCTGTTGCTGCTGGGAACAGAGGTCTATGACACTTATACAATTCGTTTCATCAATCTGTCAATTTAGTGTGTGAATAATGTGATATTATGTTTTATTGTTAACGAGATAAGATATGTGTTACGCTTGATTGACCTGTTCAATTTAAATAATATTCAAGGACATATTTGAAATATCCTGCATTTAAGATGACAAAGAATGATAATGAGGATGATAAATAAGAAGAAGTGGAGGAGTAAAATGGAAACAAAGACAATGAAAATAACATTGCGAGCCACAAAGCAAAAACTTCATAACTTTAGACTTACGTGCACGAATATAGAATGTTCGAGACATTTGACCTTCTTCTTTACCAATCACAGCGCTGATGTTTAAATGAACAACTTTGCCTTCATATTTGTCGGTATTAATCGCAAAATTCCTCATATTTGCGCCGACAACGATGAGAAAGGTATTCGGTACAGAATTTATCCCGTACCTTATATGATATGCTGTTATTGGAAAAGTCATCTCCCTTGGTTTGTCCCAAGAAACTATGATCGCGTGATCGGAAGAACTTATTGAGATTTGCGTCGGGGAGCCGGGTAGTCGTTTGTCACTGTGAACTGTCAACTTGAATCCTCGGGCACCATGTACGCTTGTTTTAAACACAATAGAGATACTGTCCGAGTTTGTATCAAGCAAGAAGCCAGCGTTAGGTATACGGCAAATGTGTGTAAGGCCTGTTATTTTTACGTAGTTCTCTGTTCAGTTTTTTACGATCTGATGTCGCGCGAAGTGGGTCGCTTGGTATGTTAGAATCATCAAGCATCTCTAGTTCTTGGAATACGATGATAAATGAGTATTTTAGAAACGTATTAAACTTCCATTCGCAAAGGACGCCTGCTGGTAAACCGTTAACGTCATCAAAGTTCGGCGACGTCACTGTGACGTTGCTTTGCTGGTCAATGTAGAATGCTCTTAGACTACCGTAATCTGTAAATGCGAAGAATATACACAAAATGTACGAAAGGTATCCTGATGGGTATAAGTGTATGGGCTAAATGGTTATACAAAGTTACACGTATGCGTACCCTTGTCACATTAAAGACGACATGTTAAAACATTGATAATTGTGTTGGCATTGTGTAACAAGCAATAGACAATGATATGAGCCTGTTGTTTCTGCAACACTGTTTGTTAAGGTATCAATGTTTTCTTAATTTCGTGTGAAATACATGTGGAAAAAAACGTTTCGTTAATATTTTCGTAAATCACATGTGTAAATACCAGTGTAGAAGTGTCAATTTATTGTTAATACCAGCATTACACGTAGAAACATGTTAGATTTCGGTAAAAGCGCACGCATTACAACTAAATGACACAAACCCCTGTTGCCAGTGTTATATGGGATGAAACAGTCCATAAAAATCATCCCCAAAATCGCGTACTCTATATGCAATCTATAGGCAAAGAAGCCACTTTGGTGTTAGCTTGTCTAGGTTTTCTAACCTCTCAGCCACGAGATACAGTATCTTCAATATTGCAAAAGTTATGGCCAATGTGCTTGGATTTTTTTGATTTTTTTTAACTTTGACCTTTTCACCACTCCAAATGTGCAGGTNAAACCGTATGATACGATCGTATCAGACGGTTTAGCTAGAACCGTATAATACAATTTTGCGACCATAAACCGTCTGATACGATCGTATCAGACGGGTTTGACTTTTGGACCGATTGTATGCTTAACTGTTTGATGCGAAACCGTATTATACGATTCGTATCATACGGTTTACGATTCGTATCATACGGTTTAGCGTAAACCATATCATACGGTTAACACTAAATAAATATATTTTTAACGGCTGATTGGGCATTGAATAATACCCGTAATAAACTATGGTGTACGGACAGGTCCAAAAGTCTGAATCGTATCATACGGTTTAGCTAGAACCGTATCATACCGTATACACCGTATACACCGTATACGCTTTAAACCGTATTATACGCTTTTTAGACTTTTGAACCGGTTCGTACGTTAAACCGTATGATCCAAAACCGTATGATACGAATCGTATCAGACGGTTTATGACGGATATTATTCAATGTATTACAATGTGGGGAATCACGTGGTCAGATTTGAGAAAAAATGGCCACCGATGCCTCGATAAGAGGCAGAAATTGAGTCTTCAAACAGGAACATCTACCTTATTACTTACTTGTTTTTAATCGGATGACGCCTATCATAGGGCCAGCCGGAAAAGGTTTCAGCGAGTATCAACCGTTTTCCTCTGGTTGGTCTGAGTGTGGAGAATATTCATGGAATATTTCGCGATTTCCTGAACCGTCAATTGTCATTGAACACGGCAAAATTTAAAATCACAGTTTTCACACTTATTAGCACTGTTTAAGTACCAGTTGTTCATGTGGACGCATTTTGGTTGACAAAAAATAACTCGATTGCTCATGGCGTTATTTTCAAGGTAAAGTTGAGTTTCGATTGGTTTTGATGATTGTTATTGAGCACGGACATGGTCCTTATACACGGACAACTTCTTGAACAACGCACATGTCAAGGAATACCGTTTTCTCCGCCCAGTAAGTCTAAAACAACCTCGCATTGGCATGTTCTGGTACATGTAGCGATACATATCTTATGTAAAGGCACTGTAAATGTTAGTTTCGTATACGAAATTGGCCTTCTGGATCATCAAAATTTTATTTTCAATAGGAATTTTATTGCTAGCCTGTTTCATTAGGAAAACTTTAAAATAATTTCACCAATCAGTTAAATCATAAATTGTGACATTGATTAATAGTTCAAAACATCTATAGATATGGCGAGTGACAGTTACAAATAGGTACTACAAGTAGTTATTTTGAATTCCTTAATATCATGGTCGATGGAGATACATACTGTCTAGAACTAGTTAAACTATGAATTAAAATGATCCACTCAGTTCAGTGCGTCATAATATATGTTGACCCAAACAGAAGCAACAGCATATTGGCGATTCTCAATACAAAATATACTTACAACTTCTAATGAATAAATAACTCAAATAAAACAATAAGTGTAATTATAAAAAAACAGTTACCTGTTGCATTGATTTCAATGAGGAATCCCGGGTACTCATTGATGTTATCGGAATGGAACGTCAGATTGAACGCGTTAACGTCTAAAGATGACGTCATTGGTAACGTCATTTTGGAACATCTCGGTTGTAAGGGATAGTCCGTGGGCAGCGTTATGTAATCGCTGCTGCAAAACTGGGTATCTTCTAGTCGTAAATCGAGGAAAGTCATCAGCAATATCGAATTCGCTGGTAACGTCACGTACCAAACACAGATGACGTTGCTAGGATACAAGGACGGGTAACCAGGCGACGAAATGTTCACTGACTGTGAGAATTCTAGGTAAATCCGGCGTACACAAGCTGAAAATAACAATAGATCTAATGTCATATCTCTTCTAATTTTCTGCACAGCTGATTATGAACAGAACAGAACAGACAGTTTATTCAGACTTATATATACGTACATCGTCTTTAATACATACAATTATAAATAAAGCACTGTCACGTGTCAAAATATAGTAATTGTAACCAAATCAATTTTACAATATTATATATATAATATATATACATGTGTGTGTTAATTCAATGCAAATTGAAATTAAAATATGAACAGAGAAAAAACAATGTTTTTTTTTTTTAAACAGAACGGACAGTTTATTCAGACTTATACAAGAATTATAATCGAGTATGACCCAGTGTTATTGTAATACATATTTAGCGGGAAAAATCAATGTCATATTGGCAATGCGCAAATTCTTTTATTTAAGGAAATGCAGGCTTACAAGAATGGTTTATTGTTTACCAATTAGTTATGAGTACTTATGATGACTGAGATATACGTCAAGGTGTACATTACAGTTTAAAATAACGAAACGAACGAACATAATGTATTATACATGTACTGTTCAGATTTTATAAAATGTAATTTCGAAATAACACATACGAAAATATGTATGTTCTTTGAAAATATATAGTTTGACACATTGGCCAGCCAGAGTAGTCAAGCTTAATTGCTGGCTCGATTTCTATTTTAGGGTACGGAAACATGTGAACATATTTATTAGTGTTTGGCCGATTTAAGTTGAATTAAGTTTAGATGAGAGTAAAGGATTGCGGGAGAGCTTTCAAAATGACCCATGTTTGCACTACAAAGCATGCACATATTATTGTTCTTTAAGTTCTCACATGCAGCTCGTGAAATAAAGATACAACGTACGTGGAAAATTGAGATGAGTTCGCATTTACATCAGAGCCATGCTGAATAAAAGCTAAATAAAGCTAACGTTAAACTCTGCTTGGTTTGGTTATGCATAGTAATCATGCACCATTTCCTTATTGAATACATAGCATATATTAGGTCAAAATATATGCTGTTGCTGCTGGGAAAAGAGGTCAATGACACTTATACAATGCGTTTCATCAATCTGTCAATTTAGTTTGTGATATAATGTTTTATGGTTAACGNGTTAATAACGGAGGTGTGTCTTTCCTGTCTACTTTTGTGAAAACTGATTTTTGCGCAATAGATTGGATTTGGGAGTTATATTTATGTTAGTAAGTGTTGACTTAGTTTTCTTTGATTGAATTTAATTGTATGAGATGTGTAAATACAGTGTGAATGATTGTCCAAGCGAATCATGCACGTTTGTCATGTATTTTCGTGGTAGTCAGATCGAGTAAGGAAAATGTTTTTGCAAGTTTGCTGTTTGATGACCGCTTTACGTTAGACTAGTGGGAACAGGCATCAATTTATTTCTTTAGTTCAAAGTCTTCTGCGTTGTTTGAAACCAAGTTTTTGCAAATCGGTTGAAAATTGATGCAGAAGTGAGCTTCGGAAATTTACTGGTGTGCCGAAATCAGTTTTTCAAGGGTCGTAGTCACATACCTTGTATATATTATATAAATTTATAAAAAAAACATAAAAATAAATTCAACTAACTTTTTTGTGGTTAGTTTGTATAACAAATAGATAATTTAAAAAAAAAAAGTTTGACCAACTAATGACGAATGCCTGTGGTTTTAACTGTTTGCTCGCCTATAAACAAAATGGCTATCGTCCGTCTGTTCGTCCGTCAGTAATCGAGACCGGATTATGTGATCTTAACAAAAGGTACTAAAAAACGTTTGATAACCCTTTGTGTTATGATCATTTTTCGTGTTTTTGTTTTACTACAGATTTAAATTCCAGTTACTATTACTAGATTTGCTCTATGTTGTAACCACTCAAAACGTAGCTTAAATAATATAACTCGATCAGTACAAAAAAACAACATTAACTTAACTAGGGATAGACACGATAATGAATAACCCTTATTTTTTCACGAGGTCAGATGTCAGGTGAATATGACTAAAATTAACGTGTTATTTAACAATGCAATATACTTTACACTGTGTACCATACCATTTAGACGAGCAGGCATTGCTCCATATGATGTTAACCTGTGTATATGCGATTGGTTTGATCCTACAATACACATTCTAACATTTAAGTTTCTCAATTTGAATATTATATATCATCATGATTTTTAATATACACTTTTAGCAAAATAACTTTTCCGAAACTGCAAGTGTACCCAGGCGTTATATTTGGTATGAAACACTGGCCATACCCAGTGGGTAAGGAAGAATANATTTGCGAAAGATTCAACATCAGAACGCTCATAAAACACAAAAATGTAGTCAGAACATTTTTCAATACAATAAGCACATATAATCGAAAAGGATTGTTCCGTACATAGGAAAGATTTTTTTATAACTTGCCTTTAACAACTGCAGAAATAAACATGGCGGCCGAGAAAACATCTAAGATGGTAATAACACGAGGCATTGTAAGTGCGCTTCCGTCATTTACAGTCCCTTTTATAAGATGAGTCCATCGTCAAATCAGCCATCCGTGAACCCTTTTTTTAACATAACAATAATGGGTTGTTAATGTTTTCAATCCAGACTTTTCCGTATATCAAAACATCTGAACACACTGATGTAAGGTCGGAGTATAATATTTCAGTTTTGTCCTTGATAGAACTATTGTATCGGCATACTTGTTCAATCTCGGCGGTTCTTGTTCACAATCCACCAGTGGTACAAAACGCGCCGATTAATGAAAGCACTTAAAACTGGTGAGCACTATTTGAACACTTGCATGTAACCTTTATTCGAAACCGTCAATTTGCCATTGTGTAGAGATTTTTTAATATCAACTTAACTTATTTAAAATCAAAGTAAGCATTGTACTAAAATTATATTGTAACTCCGTTTTAATCAGTTTTTAATCGTTTTCAGTGATACTTTTAGAGGTAAACGAACTCCTCTAAGTACTTTGCCCACACCGATAGACTTGATGTTAAGTTAAAGCTTCTTGTTCGCGGACAATGACGATATCAGTCCACTATCTGATACTGTGTTTTCTCCACCTGTCCGTTCAATTGTGATAACACTGGCGGTGTGCCCATCCGGGTTACAAGGTATCCGACACATAGGTCCTTGGCGGATAACAAAATAGAAGATCGTGTTGACTTGAATGACTTCGGTAATGTTCGGGACTATGTCGTAACTCACGATATATTTTTGTAAATTTTCTGTACGTTTCCGTTGGAGGCTCCCATTGGACGCCGATGTTATTCGAGTCCGATAATACGAACACGTTAAACAATCCAACATTGACCTGATTGACATGAACTACACGAGTATATAATACACGTTTAAATGGTTTCCTATATTCATATTCAGCAATACTATGGGATATCTTTTGTCTATTTTACTCGCCTCCAGTGCGGAAAAGTTAACATTTAATATTATTTTCATACAAATGAATTCATACAAAAAGCGCGCGGGCGAGTCAGTCAACAGGAGTATTTTAATAAATTAAAAATTAACATACATAATGTTCATTAATACCTTATTGGTTCTTGCGGTTTTCATTTATGCACTTGTATACCAACTTCGTCAGTAGATGTTATTGATTATGTACTAATAATGTTTTAACATTTATTTTTTTAAGAAAAATGTGATGACATATGTTTAATTCATCTTTCAGTAATTACTAGCGGATAGACTATTACTGTATCGTTTGTGAAAAGATGAGGCGAATCATNTCCAACATTGACCTGATTGACATGAACTACACGAGTATATAGTGCACGTTTAAATGGTTTCCTATATTCATATTCAGCAATACAATGGGATATCTTTTGTCTATTTTACTCGCCTCCAGTGCGGAAAAGTTTACATTTAATATTATTTTCATACAAATGAATTCATACAAAAAGCGCGCGGGCGAGTCAGTCAACAGAAGTATTTTAATAAATTAAAAATTAACATACATAATGTTCATTAATACCTTATTGGTTCTTGCGGTTTTGTTTCCATTTATGCACTTTTATACCAACTTCGTCAGTAGATGTTATTGATTATGTACTAATAATGTTTTATCATTTATTTATTTTTAAGAAAAATGTAATAACATATGTTTAATTCATCTTTCAGTAATTACTAGCGGATAGACTATTACTGTATCGGTTGTGAAAAGATGAGGCGAATCATGAGTTATACAAACCTTATATCGAGGGGTGTACGGAAGACTGTTGTAACTCATATGGAATAAAGAAGGAGATACACCAGTTTTCCGTTCAGCCCTCGATATACAAATCCTGAAAAACTGTATCGCAATTATTTGTTTTCTGATTATTTTCTTATAGATAAAGGAAATTTTTTGGTCTGAGTAGTCAAGTAACTGATCACGTTGGTCATCGTAATTGTTGTATGGCATAACATTTGACATCTTATTACTGATTGCAAACAAAATCGAGTGTCCTATGTAAATACATTTCTTGTTTCTCCTGCAACGAGAGCCAGATCGCCAAAATGAACGCACGTTTTAATAGTTGATTTATTCGAAATAACATTTATATATCTCTATACAGAGTATGTGCTTGTATTGAAAAATAAATTTTATGTTGTGTTCCATACGGGGGACTGCAGTCAAGGCATATAACATATATGTTTCATTTGTATTTTGTTTCAAGCGGAGATAACCATTTTTTTCAAAAGAAATCAATAGTTCATTATATCTTCAGTAGTTTCTTTGATTTTAGCAGTTTTGATGATAACGTAAATATATGANCTGTGAGAATTCTAGGTTAATCCGCCGTACACAAGCTGAAAATAACAATAGATCTAATGCCACGGTGCCTATACAACGTGACTTGTTAAGATTTGTGTTGGGAGAATAAAGCGCGACCCAGATTACATTTTTAAGGATGTCTTTTTAAATATTTCACCATTTTTAATGGGATAAAGTGGAGAGTCCTTGATAAAACTGTAATATTGGCATACGTGTTCAATCTCGGCGCTTCTTGTTCACAATCCAACAGCTGTACAAAAAGCGTCGATTAATGACAGCACTTAAAACTTGTGAACACTATTTTAACACGTGAATGTAACTTTTATTCGAAACCGCCAATTTGCCATTGTGTAGAGATTTTTCAATATCAGCTCAACTTATTTAACCTCAAGGTAAGCATTGTACTAAAAATATATTGTAACTCCGTTTTAATCAATTTTAAATCATTTTTCAGTGATACCTTTAGAGGTAAACGAACTCCTTAGTACTTTGCCCACACCGATAGACTTGATGTTAAGTTATAGCTTCTTATTCGCGGACAATGACGATATCAATCCACTATCTGATACTGTGTTTTCTTCACCTGTCCGTTCAATTGTGTTAACACTGGCGATGTGCCCATACGGGTTACAAGGTATCCGACACAAAGGTCCTTGGCGGATAACAAAAAAGAAGATCGTGTTGACTTGAATGACTTCGGTAATATTCAGGACTATGTCGTAACTCACGATATATTTTTGTAAATTTTCCGTACTTTTCCGTTGGACGCCGATGTTATTCGAGTCCGATATTACGAACACGTTAAAAAAAAAACAACATTGGCCTGATTGACGTGAACTACACGATTATATAGTACACGTTTAAATGGTTTCCTATATTCATATTCAGCAATACAATGGGATATATTTTGTCTATTTTACTCGCCTCCAGTGCGGAAAAGCTAACATTTTACATTATGTTCATACATATGAATTCATACAAAAAGCGCGTGGTCGAGTCAGTCAACAGGAGTATTTTAATAAATTAAAAATGGACATACATAATGTTCATTAATACCTGATTGGTTCTTGCTGTTTTGTTTTCATTTATGCAACTTTATACCAACTTCATCAGTAGATGTTATTTTGACGCCAATATAATTGTTTCGACAAAAGTAGTATACACCACGGAAATTAATGTACACCTGCCATATTTGTCTCCCTTTTAAATAATGTGCGCTAGTACGTCAACATTCTTTTTGGTTCACTGCAATATATTAACTCAATCATAGAAAGATCAACGAGGCCGTAAATCGCCCCTCCATCACTCAGTAGCAACACAATCATATGCACTTAGACAAACACAGGATGTTAATAGAAGTACAGGGAATAAACATTAGAAGTTCAATTTTGCAGTAAGCAATCAAGCATGTTTAAAAGAAATTGTATTTACTCATAGTTATGAGTAAATTTATTATTCTCTATTCTCAAAATACTATTAAATCCTCATCATCGTTATTTACAATATCATCATCATCCTA
Source organism: Dreissena rostriformis (assembly GCA_007657795.1). Lineage (NCBI taxonomy): Eukaryota > Metazoa > Mollusca > Bivalvia > Myida > Dreissenidae > Dreissena > Dreissena rostriformis. The sequence continues at coordinate 51,617 of VMBQ01005019.1, read as the reverse complement.
TCAACATCATTATCATTAATGTCATCATCATCCTACTCATCGATACAAACATCATTGTTATCCTCGTTAATCTTAACTCATGTTTTCCAAACAAATAATAACCCAAAGACAAAATAGTAGTAGGTGTTTGTATTTGACAGACTTTCGACATATAAATGAAAAAAAAAATTCTTCTGACGCCCGTTTGTCTTCTATGTGCAACGGAGATCGACCTCAATTGCACCGCTCAGTTGAGGAGTCTCGAGACGCCCGTAAACCGTGCAACATCCTTGTTCATATGTCTTAAGAACTGAAACGAAACTAATTAAATTATGAAAGGCATGTTGTTATATATACTGAAACATGCACACGTGTGGCATGTGAATGGTGCTAATTTATTCATCAAAATCGGACGGTAAGTATTTACCTAAAATCAAGAGTTTTAATAACCTGATCCCCACCGATGCCCCAAGCGCACACAGGACGCCCTCAGCGCCTATCCGTCACATTAAGTTGCTTAAAATCGTATAAATTAACAAATGTGAAACATTTTTTTTAAAGAAGCTGCGATTATTTGCAAGATTTACTCACCACCACCAATCAAGAGAAGTGTACATGACTTCACGTACACCCGATACAAAAATCAGTAGTAATGAACGATTCAGGTCAAACCGCGAGCGGGATATGCAACCCCAATGCTCATTTTTCTTTCTTTTTTTTCTTTTAATGACAGGCGGACGTATGAGGACCCATGGCTCAAGACCGGTCTCTAGGCGCCTTCATCACCTCCCGAAACCTCTAATTTAAGAGAAATCTACAAATAAGCATCTATTACTATATGGTAAATATTCTTTAGCAAAACATATAAATAACACATGGTCAATCTCATTGCGCAAATTAACATAACAAACAAACATCAAAAGCATCTCGCACGCATTCCGGACATCAACAAGAAACAAACTTATCACCCCAACCATAACATCCATAAACTAATACTTAAATAAGTATTCGAGTATTATACATATAACGAAATTTTGCAACAGCTGTATTTAACCGAAATCCACATCACCAAAACGAAAAGATAAAGTAATCGTATTTAAATATAGAAAATAAGAATAACTTGTTAAATTAAACGTTTATTACATAAAAAAACAAAAATTGAGAACACTGACATTTAAACATAATAAGATTTCAATAAATATGCACGAAGAAATATCCCCAGGAAGTGGGAGTCTAAAATATGATACACATAACACAATATGAAGTGAAAGATTAAACAAAATAATCAAGAAAACTAAGCTGCTTCAGAACATACAACCATTGACTTTCACGGTAAAGGAATCGGTTCGTGTTAAAGCGGGACTGTACGATTTTGTCAAATATTTATGATTGTTTTTTAAATGTGTTAAAAATTAGTATACATATATTTCAATATAAATTAAAATAAAAGTTAAGAAAAACATGTGTCGAAAAATGCGAAATAAGCCAGATATTTAAATCTGAAAGCTTAAATGGCTGGAAGCCAAATAAGCCAGCATGTATATCATGCATGTACGATGTGAATCTAAATTTAGTTTTACGGATCAAGCCGACTGTTGACGAATGCGCAGAGTAGTTGATTTGTTTCAAAATGGCGCAGCCCATGGATTTAATCAAGCGTAAATCTAGCAGACGAAAAAACCAGATAAGACGGATAACGCTAAAAATTACGACACAAAACCAACAAAGAGTGTATATAGGCTCATGTATAGAAAGTTCTTTGTGTAGTTCGGGAAATCACGATTAATACCGGAATTATCCGTAACTCTCCGATGCTAATAAAAAGACGAATGCTTCGGTTATTGTAGGATAAAATGTACGAAATATCTTCGTCACAATCGGCTCGGGGCGCTAATTTGTTTTTGCTGCATTTTATGAAATTCGTCTTCAATGTAAAAAACATCTTGCCTATTTTGTGTTATTGTAACATATTATTATCAATATATTACAATTTAACACATCTCAAAATCGTACAGTCCCGCTTTAACAACCTGGTGGACATCAACGCCAGAAGTGTAC